>JAPMNP010702494.1:6833-16853 GCA_029874935.1 Atherina boyeri | reverse complement strand
CTTTTAATTTAAAAGATTTTGAAGAAAAACAACCTCTGGGGTAATTTTTGACCCCACTTATGCATCTAAGGGTTAAGGCACAGAGGGATTGTACAGCAACTAATAACTAAACACTGGTGAAATGAATGAATTTGAATTTTGAATTTTGTGGCACATAATGTCTTATTTAGAGGCAAATGACGTTGCCCCGTCCACTTCCATTGAATGGATATGTAAACCAGTGCCATGGATCTAAATATCTCCCGAAGGACTTTAAGTAACTCCAAAATTGTCCAAGTGAGTTTATGAACGTATTTTATGCTATGAATACGGTCCGGATGAAAAAAAATTGTACTTTGACTGCTTTCCTATACTTTAATCTATTTTCTTTTTGTTTCTTGTTGATGTGAAGTGTCAGCTTGATGAAGGAACAAAAAATATTTCATGTTGGTTCCTAACTGTTTGCGCTTAGACAACATTTTTTAAATCTGAGCAGAGACCAGAAGAATAACCAGGATCAGTCTGGTAGTCTTAGTCCACTGCTGAACACCTTTGTCCGAAAACCAGTGCATAGACTGATGTGAAAACTCTGAACTACTTGTGACACTGTTCCTCTGAGAACATTATGAAGCAGAGTGGGTCACCTGTAGTTGAGCATACATCTTTTCAGAGAAGTTTCGGATGCAGGAAGAAGATACAAGACAAAACCAACAAACAAAATAGATTGGCCAGATATGCATAATTTGCCTAATATGTTGTTTATTCATTTGTCAGGTAATGATTAAACTGAATTTGATGGATTGAAGGAAAGCATAGAAAATATGTAACTTATTCTATGCAAGGAAAAACTTGCAGTGTCAGAATTTGAAATCATAATACGACACAGAGTTACTTTGTGAGTAAAGGGACAAGGTTGGTCTCATTTCTTATTTAAAATCAGCTCCATAATTTGATCTTTGTAAAACTTAAGTTACTGCAGGTGTTCGGCAGGAGGAATGATAGCCTTAGGGCTTGGAGCTAACGTGAGGCCCCGCTGAGATTTCCCATCATCCCTACAGTCTGGCAGCAGCTTTTCAAACAGCGCCCCTTCTGAAGTTGCCCTTGGTTCTACATGTGTAGCAGTAATTATGAATGAGGGGGACTAAGATCTGTACAAAACCATCAAACATTTTACAGCTTGCTGCTATTGTAATAAAGATCAATAGACACAGTTTCAGTCCTGGTTTTGAAGGAGAGGTGGTGCTGAACATTTTCCCTCTCATAATTTCCATCTTTCTTTCTTTCTCTCTGACTCATGTCCCCTCTCATTCCTTTTTTTCTTTGTCATTACTCTCTCTCCTCATACAGAGTCGGTGTTGCACATCCCTTTTAATTGCCATTTGTTGGATTCTGTGATTTGAGCATCTAAAAGACATCCATCCTGTAAAAGAGCATGCTATGGAGACAGAAAGGAAGTGAGACATCTTCATGCAGTGTTAGCTTGTTGTAAAGGAAGGGCCAAGGCCAAACTTCAACCACAGCAAGTCTTTTCTGTGTATGTGTGAGGTGTGTATGCTATCATACATAAGTGTGTAAGCTATAGCGTGTGTTGCATGCTCATGTGCTTTAAGTGTGCTGTACATCATATCTTATAATGCCTAGATGTGTGTGAACATGATGCATCAAAGAAAAGTCAGCAAATGTGTGTTTATGTGAACTGTGTATTAATCAAACTGGCATCCTTTGTTCTGTGTTAGTATGTGGCCTTGTTTTGCTATGTATATATAAGAAAACTGAAACCCTATATACAGTACTTATGCAATCTACCAGTTCTGTGAAAACCAAAATGGGGTTGTTAAAGAGTGAAAACTTTGTTTTAAAGTAAGAACAATGATGAGATCACATGGTCATTGCACAGTCTACACATTTGCAAATCAAAGACTGTGACAGAGTGGGTGTGGCACAAATGTTGTCAGAGGATGTGTATGAGTATAATACATAAACAGCTTCTAGGGCGTTAGGTGTTCCTAACCTTTAAGAGCTTGGAAAGCATTAAAGTAATCACAAACATAGAAAAACAGAAATGTATGTGTTTGCATACATACATGTAAACACCTTGATATGTCGGTCGTAACATTTTAAAGTGTGTTCTACAAATACATTCCTTACTATTATTGTCATGTGTGTGTGCTATATGCAATGATTAAAACACACTCTTTCAAAAAAAAAAAAAAAAACAACACAACGCTGCATCTTCCTCACACCAACCTGAGTGTGATTGGGGTGTTTTAGCGGACTCTTCTAGTGAGTTGAGGTCATTTGACCAGAGACTGCAGACAGGGAAAAGCTGCAGATCAAACAGTATTCTGTCTGACAGGAGGAGATAAAGAGACTGTCAGATTCGCATCAGAACAAAGCAGCCCCTCACCTCTCTGGCCCACAGCAGCTTCCTGACAGCCGGTGATGCAATGGTAAAACAAGAGGTAGGCAAACTAAGACAAATGTGAAAAGATGATCAACCAATACACACTGAATGGAAAACGTGCAGCTACAACAAAGGGTTCTGCTATAGGATGTTATATATACCAGATTTTGAAAAGATGTTGCTACATAAGCACAGTTTGGTAAACATATTGGGAAATGAATATGTTCAGAAATGTATTTCAGAACATATTCTGTTCTTTATTTCTATTCTGTCTATCCATCCATCTTTTATGCCTAATTACATAATACAATTCCATAACCCACGTGCATTATATGACTTAGAAATAAGTATCTCTGGGATGTGCTGTAGAGGACTATGTGGAATGTTTACCTCTCCCATTAGCAACACGTGATCCTAAAAAATGAGTGCAGCTCAAGGTGGAAATGAATATTGTGAATGCACAAGTTAATCAAATTGATACCACAGAAAATCTGTATTGTAATGAAAGCCAAGGGTGGTCCAAAAAATATAACAATGTGTTACCTTTTCCCTTTTGGTCAACCAGTGTATGCAGATACAATTTGGGATTGTTAGTCTCTGAAACGGATTCCACTGCATCATTTTTCTTTTGCAAAATACTAAGAACAAGTTCTAAATTATGACACCGCATATGCTATTATGCCTTTGATTTCATTCTGGTGAGTTAAAGGTATGATGATAAATCTTCCATCTTCCATACTATACTGGACTAAAATCTCAAGATATGTTATAATTTTAGCCACTTGCCCACTGTGGTTATTAGTAAGGGTGTAAACTGGGGGTCTCCGTGAAACTGGGGGGAGATTATCTGGAGCAACTTTGCACTCTCATACTTTACAATTCCTTGCCAAAATGAAAGCATAATGTGCCACGCTGATCTCCACAAGACATTGCAAAGGCTGCTCATGCGTCAAGACTTTGTAAATGTGATGCTTTTCAGCTGTGATCTGCTGTCTCACAGCAAAAGTCTGACTGATGAGACTTTATCTGCGATGCCTTTTTCAGCGTGGAGTACATTTACTGCCTTGTCAGTTAGTGATTAATGGATTCAAAATGACATGATGGCTGGGATATCAAACTGTGTACTGTAGAGAGAATATAGATTTTCTGCTGAGCCCAAATGTGTCTGTTTGTGTTGATAAAGACTAAAACATAATCTGCCTCCTATTATATGGATATTTCACTTCCTTGAAGGGAGCTATGGATTGGATTGCTTTACTTTTTTCCCCACTCATTCAAATAATCCTCTGCAATTGTCCTTGGTGATTCACAATTTGAGAAACCAATGCTTTGAACAAAAATAAATACACATGCACACAAATGTTTATGAACAGAAAAAAAATCCATCAACAAAAGCACTTTTCATTTGTTTGTATTTAGCGTAAGAAATAAGGAAGATTTAACTGTGGCAATCAATGAGGTTTGGCATTTAACTGTAAACTTTAGAAAGCAGCAGTAATCTGTCTGCATTGTTTTTAATGGCCACATCAACTACTTTCCAGGATAATCATTTTATCTGATAAATGAGGATTTCTAACGCTCTTATCAGCTGTGTACTTGCAGTTGTGCTTAATCCCTCTATTCTGTCTCATTTTTTTAATTGATTTTGAAAGACTAAGGCTTTCTTCCAGAGATAATGCACTTGTGAGAACAGGTCATGATCCGTAAATAAGGGAATTTCGCTCCAGTATATTGGACGCAATGTATTCGCCATCCCTCTGAAGCATTTCCAAACTGCTGGAACGTACAGATTGACTTTGTTTTTTTGCATTTCTGAAGCTCCGTCTGTCCGTTTCCAGCAATGTCATGCATGCTCCGCATCAAACAGCCTCAGCTAAAAACTAGTGGTGCTACTTCTGTTTGGAAATGCATCCACATATGTCCTAACTTGAACCAAATCCTGTGTACCAGGATCAAAACGGTGTCTACTTCCTTCCCTATGTCTTTACATAATTTTATAATGTGAGCTCAGTTGGAAAGTGGACCATTCTGCAAGAGATATATAAATAAATAAAAAACAAGAAGTGTTCTGGCATTTGTGCTGTGCTGGACTGTGATAACAGCTCATCCAATAAGACCTCCACTCACCTCTCCTATCGTCTCACAAGCACAGCACTGGTTCTGCTTCCAAACCCTTGGAGGAAAGCTGTTTATTTCAAACTGCCTAAGTAGAGGTCCTGGGGCTGGAGCGGCAAGACACACACAGGCCTATTTAGTCTGATGAGGAAAACCATGGGAGACAGCATGGTATGGAAGCAGCTGAGGATTTTTGTTTACATGGCTTTTCTTTTTTATATTTAAATGCCCCTGTTTCTACACCATGTTTAGTTATAAAATGGGTTTTTGTGATTGTCAAGTTTTGCACACACCAGGATATTTTCATTCTGGTGAAACTGCCATCCATACACACTTTTATGTTCACCACAGTTTTATCTTGAGCTTTCCCACATGTAAACTTGAATACGAGAATGTTAGTGTGTGAGTGGTTACAGTTTGTATGGGAGCATGATGACTCCAACATGTTGATGATTGATACATTCAATTTTTACATGATTAAAACATTGATGTGTTGATTGCAAACATTTTGTGGATTATAATCGTGTGCAGATTAGGTCATGCCATTTCTAAAGTCGTATTAAAGAATAATGTAAAACTACACTTTTGTGCTCTTGTGGAGTAAATACTGTGTTGTGCTCCTATGCTACAATTTCTATTATTCTAAAATATTTTCATTTACAAAAAATCTTAAAAATTTGCTTAAAAATTCTAATTAATGTGATCAGCTTAAACTTGGATTCAACTGCATCCATTAATGCTGTGTATTTGAAGTATGTGCACGCTCACATATATGATTACAAAGTATGAATGTCCTCTGGAATGGCATGAGGAACTGTTGTCAGCCATTAGGCCTCTGAATCCCACTTGATATGGTGACATGAATGGACTCCCATCCTGTCTACAGGCACCTGTCTGGAGGTCAGAGGTCATCCTGTTGGGGTAATCCCCACCGTAACCTGACCAGAGCAAAGGATCGAGGCAACCAAACATGCAGTGGTGGACCAGGCTGTCCTCTTAATACTCCCACTAATCACAATTTAATTGAATCCCAACGAACATGTAAAAACCTGGTTCAGTTTTGTTATTCAATTTTCCTAACAGATGTTCCTGTGATCCCTGTAAAGTGATCTGCTATGGTGACGTCTTCCATTTGGAAACGCTTGAATTGCCTTAACTGAATGAAAACAGAACTATAAGCTAGTTCTCAGGATGGACCCCATCATGACTGACAAGTGGGGGTGTGGAGAATAAAAGGGACTCAGGACAGTTCTCAAATATGTATTGTAAATTGTTTTATACACTTCCTGGCTAAAAGAAGTCGACACATGGATTTGATTAAGCAAATAGGTATGGGCCTCCTATTGGATAATTACTGCATGGGCAATTATTTTTCAGCTGACAAGTTATTCAACACCAACTGATGCCATGATTAGCTTCTCATTTCTTAAACAACAATGTTGAAATATGCATTCCATAGTCACAGAAAAGTTGTTATTCTTTTTAAAAAGGGCCAAATCATTGGCATTCATCAAGCAGAGAAAACATCTCAGGAGATGCAGAAACTACTAAAATTGGGTTAATAACTGTCCAAATCATTATCAAAAACTGGAAGGATATTTGGGAACCATTGTCTGCAGGGAAAAGATGTGGTCGGAAAAAAATCCTGAATGAATCGTTGAACATTCGGCAGAATCAAATCAAAGAAAAACAACAAGCTTAGAACTGAGCTATGTTCAAAAAAGAAAGTAAGAACATTTCCACAGGCACAATGCAAAAAGAACTCAAGGGATTGGGACTGAACAGTTGTGTAGCCATAAGAAAACCACTTATCAGTGACGCAAACTGGAAAAAAGGCTTCTATTTTCCAGGGAGCACAAAGATTGGACCCTGGAACAATGGAAGAAAGTCATGTGGTCTGATGAGTCCAGATTTACCCTGTTCCAGAGCGATAGAAGCATCGGGTAAGAAGAGAGGTAGATGAAGTGATGCACCCATCATGCCTGGTGCCTACTGTACAAGCCTGTGGGGACAGTCTATGATCTGAGGTTGCTGCAGTTGGTCAGGTGTAGGTCCAGCAACATTATGTGCCCAAAGAATGAGGTCAGCTGAGTATCTAAATAAACTGAATGAGCAGGTTATTCCATCAATGGTTTTTTTCTTCCCTGACGGCACGGGCAAACTCCAAGATGAAATTGCCAGGATTCATCAGGCTCAAATTGTGAACGAGTGATTTAGGGAGCATGAGACATCATTTTCACACATGGATTGGCCACCACAGAATTCAGAAATGATCCCCACTAAGAATCTTTGGGATGTGCTGGAGAAAGTTTTTGCAGTGGCCGGACTCTCCCTTCATCAATTCAAAATCTTGGTGATAAATTAACGCAGCGCTGGATGAAAATAAATCTTGCGATGTTGCAGGAACTTATTGAAACAATGCCATAGTAAATGCGTGACCTTTTTTTTTTTGGTGACTTATTTTTTGGCCAAGTGGTGTATATTGTGTAAAATATTATTGTTTCATAATACGAAGTAATACCCAGTGGTTATTATTGATAATAACCATGTTAATGTGACTATGGTATATATCAGGGCTATTGAAATGGGTCCCATAAGGGCCGCTGTCCCCCAGGTTTTGCTGTTTTCCAACATACCAATCAATCAATCAATCAATCAATCAATCAATCAATCAATCAATCAATCAATCAATCAATCAATCAATAGATCAGTCAACCAATCAACGTATCATTGTAGACTGATGCATTGTTACAAACCTACAAGGACTTCCCTTTTGTTCAGTTTGCCTGCTCATAGCATTTGAATGAATTGATGAATATTTCTTGAGTGAATGGGAGTGGAGGGAGAAATGTATTGCCGGAGGAGTGGTTATTAGTGCCCAACATTGTGTTGGCACAAGGACTCTTCCATCAAAATCTGTTAACTATTTTTGTTTGGCACTTTTATGCCACTTCCCTTGTCACCTTCTGTAAAATTAATTAGAAAATATCAAACATGACAAGACCTGATGAGATGAGTCTTGAAAAGTTAACAATTAATTTTTATCTACAGTTATGTTGCACAGGTAATGTTACTTATCTTCATGTTACAATAATGTAGCTGTAAGTAATGTCCTTGCAGTATATTGTTGAGCTGATGAACGTCCCCATGTTAGGTAAGCTCATGTGTTAGGGGATGTGCAAGTTGGAATTAATTCAAAGATTCGCGACAAGAAACTGAAAGTCTTCAGTCTGATCAGAATGATTTACAGCTAGTCATAAAAATGCACTTTGATAAGGATCAATATGGACAGTCTGAGTGACTCCCGATGACACTGGTGAAAGGGTGGGCTGGGATTGACCCTCTGACATCGGACAGAACTGGACTGGAGTAGTTTTACAGGCCAGATTTTCAACTTGTGAAGCTGGAAGAGCTCACAAACTCTCCTGGAAACAGTTGGCCTTTAGCTCCTGTGGTTATGGCTATAAAAATGCAAAGAGGTACCGTGACTTCTAAAAGCTGATGTGGGCTCTTAAACTCTTGAGTTTGCCCAGAATCCCCCTCTGTCCATCCGTTTTTGACCACAAAACAGTGGTGCAATGTAACTTTATGTATTAACCAGGATGCAACACCCACAATCACATCTCTGTGATCAGGGATTATTGTGCTCACAAATCTGAGTTGAGGAGGAACCACTATTGCCTTCAGCTGATAGAAAACTGGTATGGTTCTGTTCAAGAGTTAAGGATCCTTTTGCACTAAAGCAAACTAACATATACCCAACTTCAGTTCTAAACTGGTTGCAACACATTTTAATCTTCATTTTGCAACTCACAACAGCGTCATAATTCTCATAAGAAAAATCATTTGTACATTTTAACTTATGTCAAAAAGGACAAATGTGGATAAAAGGTTTCCATCACCTGATGCTGTATCGAGAAGTGGTGTGAAGCAAATCTGTACGCATTTATTTGTCAATATTTGAGCCTTACCGTGTGTTTGTGTGTGTGTGTGTGTGTATGTGTCTACATGTTTATAATCCCTAACTCTAACCATAATTTTGATCATATCTAAACCTAACAATGTATTTTCAATCCTTAATCCTAAACAGGCTTGACTGTAAAGTAAATATCTGTTAAATGATATCGGGCTGGATGGGATTCAAAATTTGGCGTGACACTACAGTAACCTTCTTTTTAAGGGTTTTAAATACTGTACATATTATTAAAATTTCATTTAAAAAAACATGAACATACTATAGATATTGAACAATTTTGGAGAGTTTCACATAATAGAAAACATTGGTTTCATGTAAGAGACAGCTGAATATAATATTCAGTGCATATAACGATTTTCAGGTGTGACACTACATTGTGATTCCTGTTCCAATATGACTATTTTTTGCACTCACAGAGAAATAAACATTTTAGGTTTCAAGCAACATTTCTTTGTTCTGAATGCAAAGAATATTGGGTGGAAACATGAACCCCAGCATTCCTCCACTGGTTGAAAAGCATCTGCACTGGAAACACTCCAAATTATAGCTATCAAGATATGGTTCATCATCCTTGCTCACACAAACATCTTTAGTTTATACCAAAACAACAATATAGTTATAATAATGACGTTGTTCAAGCCAGAACACAGGCAACACATATTTTAAAATCTTCTCCATCTTGCACTTTTCTGAGTATTTTCTGCCCACAGTATCTTCTGTGGATTCTGCAAATTTGTCATAACCACACACAGTATAAAACATCTCTGCTTCAGTGATGGATGAGTGACTTTTCCATATCATCACATTAGTCATCTCTGTTTTATGGCTCTTTATGTATTCACAAGTAGAACAAATGCTTGTGTCTCAGTTTGTGACACAAACCGTATCAGTGAGCACTTTCAAAGATCAAGGTGATCTGCCACCAGCGTCTACCCACCTCAAACCAACCAGCTGTCTCAAGTCAAAGTGGGGGATCCACCCACATACCTCCAACTCTCTGATTTACCACCACAAGCAAAATAAAGTTTAATGCCTGCAGCCCACTTGCCTGTTACTCAGAGCTAAATCAAAGGCTTTCTCTGTTATTAGAGCCAATGAGCTTTTGAGGAAAACAAAATCTGACTGTGAGCTTAAAAAGGGTTTGTCTCATTTGATCATTTATTACACATTTTAGTGGTTTGGAAATAACTTAGGCCAGCGTGGTCTACATCCCTAATTGGTGCTCTTTTTCTCCCATTAGTACATCCAGACTTGTGATCCTTCTAAAACAGGCATGAAGAGGAGGAAAAAATCCTTTCCTCCTAACAAAGCGTTTGTCATCGGTTTGCAGTTGCTCTGTTTGCAAGCATGGTTCAGATTTACTTCTATGTGCAGCTGTCACTGAGCCTGTTGGACGTCCTGGACCCCAAACACAGAAACCAGAAGAGATTAGTGTGCCATGTCAACCCACTGCTTCCACAGATGGCACGGATGCTTTTAGCCTACTCCCTGTAGACAGCCACTCATTGATCTTTCATACTAAACTCCCCACAGCATGACTCTTGAT
>JAPMNP010702447.1:0-11599 GCA_029874935.1 Atherina boyeri | reverse complement strand
GTCCGTTGCTCTTTATGCATTTCTGTGTCTGTGTGTTCTTTTGTTTTGTTTTCATCTTTTTCGTCTGATTAGATACACAAATATGATCGTATTTGTCAAACGCAGTATTCTAATTTAAAAATTGATTATATTTTGAAAATTAACCTAATTGTCCCCGGTTTCTTGGTGTGACTTCCTCCAGAATTGACGCGGATCACTTGAGGCTTGCGCAAAAAATAGACCAGATGCCGAAACTGGCGCTTCACCGCAAGGGCCAGCCGCGGGACTCTGCGTCTGGTGTTAACTACGCCATAGGTTAACAAGGGCGCTGAAAGGAAGCGGCCTTACGTTCTGCGCTGCTTTGGCATCCGGAGTGAACCAGGCCTCACATTCCTTGTAAACAGCTGCCCAGAAATCTTCAATCGGACAGTTTCCAATCAGACAAAAGTCTCCATGCAAAGGTGGCCTATATAGCAGCAAACAAATGGTAATGCTTCTCTCAGCATAAATCGAACATGCTGACAAAAGAAGCAGAAAGCCAATTAATTCATTTGCTAGAAGTTGCCATTGACCAGTAAATTGCCTTTGCCTCTGTTGGGTTTTTTTCTCACAGAAAGATGATTTGCTGCAAACACTTCAAGCTAGCTGAAAGGATGGTTCCAATTTATCTATGCATGCCCGTCAGAAATGGAATTATTGGAATTCAGGATCTTCAGATGTGTAGACAGATTTTGTTGTCCTCAAAGCATTCCAGGTTGATATTAAACCAACATTCCCCTGTAATGGTCTGTGATTTAGCAGACAAATAAATCAGTTGCAAGATACAGTTGGATGAATATCTTGGATAAACTGGTTTAAATGTAAACGTGCCTCTGTGTGAAGCCTCCAGTGAGTATAATGTATTTTTCAATTATTTTCTTTAGAATCCAGAACTAAGTGAAATTGGTCACTTATTGCCACACTGCCATTTTTTAAAGTATCATATAGCAGTAGAAAAGCTATAGTATTACTAGGATTTTAACTAAATGAAAACTTTACTTGAACTAGACTGTAGATGTTCAGCAGGAGGATTTCCTTAAGCCTGTCACATACTCTACTTGAAGCAAGAAATGTGTTCTCGTTGTCTGGACCACAAGGACAAAATTACGTCATTTTGCGCTCGAGGACGTGAAAGAGGACATTTCTCGATCCTTCAGCAGCGCAGAAGTTTTTGCCTGTGGAGGCTCCAAGAAGTATTGCGAGATTGGTCAGAAACTTGAGGGGTGTGGTAACACGAACAGACCTGAAGCCAAGTTTAAAAAAAATGAAATTATTTTGCGGATAGGGAGCTCATCGTCAGCATTTCCCGTTTAAAGGCTGGTGTCGGTATGCCCAACAGAATTGGATCCCCTGACGTGGGAGCGCAGAATATCCCATGCATGACCAAACTTCCTCATACAGTATTTACTGCAGTATTTGGGAAAGAATACTAAAACACACTAAAACAATCATACTGTAACCTAAACTATTTCCCATCAAAATCAGCTTTTATGGCGAATATATCTTAACATCATTTGTTTGGATCTTTTCCTGTCCAGTATTGCCGCAGCAGATTAATGAATGTTAAGGCTCCCCTTGATAATCTAGATTAAGATTATTTTATTTAATTTTATTTTAATGCTCGTTTATCGGTAAACTTTACATAAAGTTGTCGAACCTGACAGGGGAAGAGAAAGTAAAGAGAAGGTAGAGAGAGGACAGGAATTGAAAGTGAAAGGGTGAAGAGAAAAAAGGAGAGACGCATCAAGTATGTGTTTGGATCTAAAGATACATTAAACCTGCCCAAATACTGCAGTAAATATGAAGAAGTTTGGTTATATAGAGGATCACATTCTGGCTGCCCCTTTTTCTCTCTGTGCCAGAAACCGTGTCGCACTTCCGCGTCAGGGGATAATGACTTTGGCCTGATAATACCAGTTAGAACAAAAAACTCCGCTCTGTGGAGTTTACCTGCATAGACATAATAAATATAATCTTTAAGTATACGTCTATGTTTACCGGCCGAGGCTGTAAAGGAGTATAAACATCTTTAACATACTTTCCTAAAAACATAGAAAGACACACTTCTGCAGCTTTGACCATCCAGATGCAACGATCGTATGTGGCTGCCATCTATCCACCAATATTGTTCAGCGAGGCGTGTACTGCAGGGGGAGGGGCTTCTCAGGTCTTCGGCAGGGAGATTTCTCGTGAAGTATGAAATGTCCTGCCGAAAAAGAACAGTTTTTTTGTTCTTGCGACCTCGACCACAAGAACACATTTCTCGCTTCTCGTGAGTAACTGGCTTTACATTTCAACTGTTAATCATTTGGCTTGTCCTCATTGTGTAACATTTAGTCCCCAATGTTGTTGAACCCTAGACTGAAATGGATTTTGATGATTCATTTTAATTTCTACAATCTCAAAATTTAAAATTAAATTTTAAAAGACCTGAACACAGAAAGCAAGTGTGTTGCTGTGTGCATGAAAAGCGCTTTATAAATAATTTTGATTTGAAGACTATAGTGCAAGCTTCAGCCTCATGCCACTCCAGCTTGCTAATGCTAATGGCTAACACCCGAGAAGTTCTGAATGTCAGTAATGTGGATGTAGCTTCTGTTTTTGCTACCAGTGTGTAAGATGTCTCTTGAATCATGTGAGTATTATTTGTCAATTGATGATCTCAATACACATTGAAAGCTATTATGCTAAATGACAGAGAATGCAGAAGACTGATAACGTAGGATATTCTTGAGGTAATTTTTGAAGAAAGTCATGAAATGTTGCTGAATAGAAAATGTGCACCCATGCCGTTTTAACTGGTTTGGAACAAATAAAACAAACAAGTGATATAAATAAATAGCTGTGAGGGCTGTGCTCGTGGCCGCTAACTGGAACCAACACTTTGTATTGTATATTGCATCTTTGTATTTATGTGAGGAAATGCTCAGAAGCATTTTTTTTTCACGTGCATAATTGTCTTAAACTTGGGCTGCAGCACCAAATGTTTTCTAATTTTCTGATCTCTAAACAGACTATATTAAAAAGGCAGATATTTCCAATCAGAGATACCTTAGTAATCAAGAGGATGTGTGCTTAAAGGACAAGTTTGGTATTTTACACTAAAAGCCCTGTTTTCAGATTGTTTATGATGAAATGGAACGATTTTGACAAAAATTTGGACACATGCTGCTGGAACGAGCTTTTACGGTTTCTATAGTAGCAACGCCCCACAATGGCTGCATAGGTGCACTGCAATAATCCTTCCTAAAACACATTAAACTTTCGTATACAAAGACATGAACTCACCGAGTGGTCAAGGGTGTTCACTGATATGCTTTCATCTTTTTATCACTGCAAAAGATGCTTTCCAACAGGTTTTATCGTAGTTTTTGTTCAACTCTGTCGACTTGTATTAGATGTGCTGTGATGCCTGTCGATTGGTCCGCCAGCTATTTTTCTTAACACAGCCTACTGAACACCCTTTCAGAACTGGCATTGCTGTGAGGAATACATAGTAAAGTCTTCATCAGTCTTGGAAGCTCACTGAACCTCACATTCTGCCCTATAAGACCCCAGAATCTGTCAACTTGATCTACAGTAGCTTCTTCTAGTCATTGAGTTCTTTTCCTTCTGTTTGTTTTTGTTCCGGGTCTGTTCCGGCTGTCGCGCAAACCTCGCGATAACTGCCGCCCGGTCTGCTGCAGGAGGCAGATCTTGCGAGGCTAGTGACAGTTCAGTCTGACGAGAACGTGTTGTATCACTATTTTTATTAAAATACGGGAAATTTACGGGATAATAGTATTACAGGAAGGCAGCGGGAAAGAGGGGTAAAATGCTACTAGAGAAACCGAAAAAGCTTGGGCCAGCAGCATGTGTCCAAATTTTAATCAAAATCTAATTCTATTTCATCAAACGATCTGAAAACAGGGCTTTAAGTGTAAAATACCGAACTTGTCCTTTAAGTCCCATTGATAACATAGAAAAACGCTTAGAAAGAGACTTTTTTCTCCATTTCATGCAAACTGCTTCTTCACATCACCTGCTGCTATTGAGTATCTTTTTCATTCTTTTGTGGTGCACAAATACAGGCATGCCTGGCTGTCTTTGAAGGTATCAGTGCTGTTTATGCCTGGCACACCGTGACAGTACTGGCAAGGAATTGATTTGATTTAGTGGTGGCTTGGTTATGTTTTGGATATTGGATTTTTTTTTTCTCTAAGGGAAAGATGAGCGGTTGATGCTTGAAAATTAGGAGAATAAGTTGATCCAGTTACCATCAAAGTGGGAAATTCCTCTTGCAGTAGATGAAAAGAAGAAGAATTGGAAATGGGATTTTAAATATGCTCAAAAAGTAAATGAAATGTGATCAAATAATTAGAAAGGCATTCTGGACAAAGAGCAAGAGTTGAGCTGTCAGAGCAGAAATCATACCATTTAAATTTTTAGGCTCTTCACTGTTAAAATATTTGAGCATGTAAAATAAATATGGTGGGTCTTTTTTTTAGGATCTATCATCTCATCAAAGCCCCAAATTTTTTAAATTAAATAAGATTTTGGTTACCTCATGAGCAGAACTAAGTGACGAGCAACACAGAAAAATGGGATGCCTAAGATGTGGACCGATGAAGAGGAGAGTATTGGATAGACAAAATTACACTTATATGATTTTTTCACATTCAAGAGCGACTCTTGTTAGTAGAACCAGAAGCTCTGAGACATTAGCTTGTATATTTTTTAAAATATGAAATTGACTATTAAAGGCTCTTGTCAGGTGTTCTAATCCTATATCTTAAAAACAAATAAAACAAAAAAAAAAACTCAGATTGTACTTGCGTTGATTTCATGTTGTAAAATCTGTCCCCAAATGGATGTTGCAACACATCTTAAATGTATTTTACTTTTAAATATCTTTAAATGATGCAACTGATAAGATGTACTGTAAATACTTAATGGGGAATTTGGGGAAAATGTTGTATTTAAATACAAGCTATCTAAAATATGAGCGTCAAGTGTGAGCAATTTCTTTTTTTTTCCATTTGTTTGTTGTGAAATGCAAACTGTTTTTTAATTTCTATTTGCTGCTGAAAACCTGAAAGAGACTTGTCTGTAATTCCTTGCATGTTTGTGCGTGCTTGAGAGTGAGACTTCAAGTACTTCAGGCTTGATTTGAAGAGCACATGCTGGGAATGCATTTTTTAAATGGAAACGGATCTACTACGTGGTCATCCAAACAAAAAAAATGAACAAGTGAAACAAAGACAGGTCTTTTGTGCTTGTAATGTGGTGCTTATCTGCAAACGAGTACGAATATGCCCTTTTTTAAGAGGAAAAATACAATTCTTGCAAAAATCAATTGCTTTAATTTGTATTGCGACATTAAGTCTGTTATGTAACAATCTAAAGAGACTCTTTGTTCTTTCCCTGGCCACAGTCTTTATTTTACACTTTCTGAACACATCAGCTGCCTGCCCACCTCAGTTCTCCTTGTGGTACAATAAGACAATGAATAAATAAATAAACAAATAAGGACCTTTTGTTTCTCTTTGACACACAAGACAAATGAGAAACTGATAAGTGGAATGAATGCTGCGGCACAAGTCTGCATACGCATTTAATAGTGATGTAGCTGCTCAAATGTGCAGAAATACAGCCTCCAAAATGTTCTCAGATAAACGTGAAGATTCTGTTAACTTGAACTGAATCAATGTCAAACCAATCTTCTGCCTTGGCACATGATGTGCAATAGCAAGAATAAATGTAAGTTGGTACGGTAAGACCAGTGGTACTCCATTACGTTGAAATGGTAAAGTAAGAACAGCTTGACCAGCGAGATGTAATGCACTTGGAAGACATCCTTTTACTTATCTCTGACTCCTTTTAATGGAAGACCATCATCTTCTCTGAAGTAGCCACCAGCTTTTAATACTGTTCCACTAAAAAAGCCCTTTTTTATTGTAGTGATCTACTGTGTTGCACTTTAAAAATAAGAGCAGATCTCTCTTGAATTTAGTGAAGGCAGCATTAGTGAGTGGTACTTGACCCACTTAGTCCAGTATACATTCATTTGTCACATCCGTGTTTCAATTTAGTTTGCATCTATCTGTAGCTGTGGAAGGTACAGTCATTGCAACTATAGATGCTTTTTCTTTACTTTTCTATGTGTGTAAGAAACATTTCACATGAACAATGTTATAGGCAGAAACTCGCAATGTTTACACAATGACCATATGAATTTAATTTGCAGCTTTCCTTCATTGTCAGGCTTGAATTGAGGTTGATGTTGCTCAGATTATCGAAGACAAAATGATGATGAAGAATAACATTGTTTCCATCAAGGCTGTGGAAAAACTGGCAGTTTCCAGAACCAATCATCTGCTCGAGATGAGATGTGATTTGGAACTGCAAGCTGACTTACAATTTGAGGTCTTTAAGGATATTTTTTAAGAACTTTTTAAGACTCAAGGTGAGGAAGCTAACGAGTAAAAAAAGGTGAAATATGCTGCAATATGCATACCGTAACAGTGTGCTCAAAGTGTGAAACTATTACCAGAACATGTAGCAAGATCCACAACTTGTTGGATGATACAAAGGCCAGTGTAGGCAGAAGTAAATCCCTGATGTTAACGTTTGGTGGCTATTGATCAGAGGACAAAAGTCATGGGTGGCCTTTTGTTACCTGGACACAAGCATTGGTATTGATTTAGATCAGGCAGGGTCACCTGGGTGAAAATGTCTGACACATCAGATGACCCCTGAAGGTACAGTGAACAATCATCAATATAGATGGCTGCATGGTTCCTATTGCCATAAGAAGGGGAGGAAGGGAAAAAAACCCACAAATAAAGCATGATCTGACATTGAAGCAGCAGTTGCTTCATTGCATCTTGGTCTATTGAGGCTGCAGTGTGTGAGGAAATTGCCATCTGTGCCTTCTCAAGGATAAATGTCTCCCTATGTGATCATTGTCTGTATGAAATGGCGATGCTATGAAAAACCTGTTTTCGTTTCTTTTCGTTTTTATAAAGTGAATAAAAAGGGGACTGATGCCTTTTACCCATACTGTTTGGGTTGAATAATTTTCTGCCATTAAACACAGCACTGTGATATCATGTCTGTTTAAATAGTTGTCTGCACCAGCAACCAGTAGATGGACTCAATATGCAGGTTTAGTGTGAATCTTCCCTCAGGAAATTACACTAAAACAAGTTTTCATGGTTCATGTGTTTATTCCTCTAAACATATTTGTAGTTGAAATATCTGAATATCTATGTTAACACAAGTTTATCCTTCTATAGAAGTAATAAGCAGCCTCCTGTGAGCTCTGCTGGTGCATTATGCTGATAGATGAGACTGGTTAAGCCTCATGTAAACTTGTGTCAAATTATTGTGGATCATCAGAGCCCTCTAAGAAGCGGGAAGCAGCAGAGGGTTGGCTACTATACTGTATGCAGTTTCTGTTCTCAGATGTGGATGTATGCAGAGTCACATACATAATGAAGCATTTTTCCACCTTGGATCTAATAAAGATGTATGTGTTATTCCTTTGTGTCCTCCAGCAGCTGAAGAAAGAGCAAGATGGATATCTTTGTGCTATATCTTTCCTCGTTTGAAGGAAGGTTCATGGAGAGAACATTAGCTGCTTTAGAGCTGGCTGACTTTTCAAACTTGGTCTTTCCCTAATATTTACGCACTGAACAAACACTCCTAAATTAATTAGAAAACAGCTCGGTGGAGTGGATGAGGGCTTCATGAGCAGGCCAAACGACATTCGCCTACACTAGGCTATTTGGAGATTGAAATCTAATTCACACACAAGCGTAATCTAATTCAAACACCGCTAGAAAGGATTTTCATCGTTATGACTGGCACCTAATTACAGATGGTGCGCAGAGTGATAGAGTAAGAGAGGAGATGCACTGAAAATTAAAAGTTGTGTGTCTTGTACGTCACATTATATCAGAGCTTTCTTGTCAGGAAAAGATTGTCTAAATGATTTCAGCTAAACAGCAATGAAAAACCCAATGTCTAACTTGTCAGCAGTGAAGGAAAATATCTCCAAGATGATTACAGGGCTTGTCACATATGATTATTGGAGCCAACTGGTTGTCAGTCTCTGTGGTTAAATATACTCATCTCACATTTTAATACATCTGCTGGTGCTGTACAGTAAATTCATGAAATCTTTGAATCATTGCACAAGACCATTAAGCCAGGAGTTAAATCCTGGTTAAAAGTTACTTAAACACTTATTTAGGAAAAAGTTGGGACACTGTTTAAAATGCACATAACAGAATGTAGAGATTTGATCTATCAAATATTGGGGGATGTTACCATTTCTGGATGAACATCAAAGATGCCAAGAATCTGAAGACCTCTCTTTGCACAATGGCTGTGGCTCAAAATCAATATTAGATCTCTGAGGTTTTCAGGCCCTGAGGCATCACTACATGATAAACAAAACATGATTCTGTCATGGAAATCATTGCAAGGGTTCAAACTTTGAGGAAAATCCTCATCTGTGCGCATAGTTCACCATGCAATCCATAAATGCAGGCTGAAGCTCTGTGATGGAAAAAAAGAAGCCATGTGTGAACATTACCATCTTCTCGGGGTTCATTTAAAACCGACTTAGGCAAAGTGGGAACAAAAACTGTCCTATGGTCAGATGACTCAACATGTCGATGTGAATGAATGAATGACTTTTTAAAACATTTTTTTCTAAATCATGGGGGTCTTCATGCATACTAAAGAGTAGTGGGCTCATCCAGGTTCCCTGCACTCGGTTCAAAAGCCTGTAGCCCTGATAGTATGGGAGTACCTAGAAGGCATTAATACCTATGGAACTGGAAACTGACACATCTGGAAAGTCTCAATCAATCCTGAAAGATATACAGGTTTCAGAGCAACATATGTTCCCATCCAGACTATGTCTTTCAGGGAAGCTCCTGCATCTATCACAAAGGCATGGCTTTATAGAATCTTAGTGCTGAACTGACCACCAAAAGGTGCTGAGAATATACCTATTCATAACATTCATGCAACTTTGAAGATAGGCCTTTCAAATCACATCTTAAATGAATGTTTGACTAATCTGACCTTTTTCATAGGCTTTATTGCAGGTTCTGACAAGCAAATGTGTAACTGGTTTCTTTAATGATGACTCAGTTCGATTTCCATTAAACACCAATGCAAGAAACTCAGTGAGGGCTAAACAGGGGCCCTTTCTTCATACTCCTCTTGTGTCTTATGCTAAAAACGTTGAGGGGTATGCATCCATGGGATTTTAAAAGTATAGTGTCTAAACATGAAAATATGGCTTAATAGTTCACATTTTCTAATAGGATTTGTACAAATGCAGGTATTTAAGTTTTATGGCACCATAAGGTAAAAGGTTATATTGACTTCCTGCAGAGTTGCCAAATGCACTAAAACAGGACAATAAAAGAAATGCCATTTAAGAAATGCCCTTGATGTCTTCCAACTAATTGGTGGTCAAAGTTGAGGCCCTTTTTATTCAGTAAAAATAAANCCTATTAAAAAACAAAACAACTCTGTTCTGACCAACACTGAATACTTTGGGATGGAATTGTAAACTATTTTAAGGATGAGATGCACATGACCTAGAACTGCACTGACCTGCACGATTCTTTTTGTCAGCATGGTGACGAGAGATGAACAGAGACCTTAATCTAAAATATCTGGCCTTCTCTTCTTAAAATTGCTCTTGCATGGTTTTAATCCCTTGCTTCCACTTGTCGTCCTCCTTTTCTCTTGTATTTTCTCTCACGAAAGGCAGATCAGTCTTTATATTTCCTCCTGTGTGTGCTGTTGACTAACTTTTAATCATTACAGTATGCATTGTTGCTTGCTTCTTTAAGATATAAATGTATAAAATGTAATTTGCTTTGAACATCATCCCAACTCCAGTCTTAACAGGTTCTCAAGTACAAGTGTTGCAGCACTAAGTCCACAATCCCTTGATCGATTAAGCTTAAAAGATGGATGGCTCAAAGTTTTAGCCAAACATTAAAACTACAGGGATGGGATGGATTTTCTGTGGGCTCATTACAATTATATCATGCCAATACTAACATGATGATTGACTTTGAACGACAAATTTTAAACTCCAAATTTTAAATCCAAAGTAGACTTTGGATAAAAGCCAAACCTTCAACAAGGATACTTAAATGTATCAGGGAAGTTGGTAACTGAACAAACAATTTTCCATTTAAAGGGCTATTAGGTGGTTTGATTTGTTTTTCTGTTTTTTTTTTTCATGTAAAGTGCACATTTCTTCACTATTCTACAACCACAATCCTGATGAAGTTGGGATGTTGTGTAAAACGTAAATAAAAAGAATACAATGATTTGCAAATCTTTTCATTTGTATTCAATGGGATACACCATAAAAACAATATATTTTTCAAACTGATAAACTTTATAATTTTATTTAGCAAATATTCACCCTTTTTTAATTAGATGCCTGCAACATTGCTTGGATGGCAGCATATGTTGCTCCAAAACCTGTTTGTAACTTTCAGCATTAATGGAACCTTCATAGATGTTCAGGTTACCCGTGCCATGGGCGCTAACACCCTCCATACCATCAACGATGCTGGCTTTTGAACTTTTGAACAGTCTGGGTTGTCCTTTTTCTCTTTGGCCCAGAG
Source organism: Atherina boyeri (assembly GCA_029874935.1). NCBI lineage: Eukaryota > Metazoa > Chordata > Actinopteri > Atheriniformes > Atherinidae > Atherina > Atherina boyeri. The sequence goes on along the minus strand of JAPMNP010702447.1, from coordinate 929 downwards.
GACATGACATCCATGATTTCAAAAAACAATTTGAAATGTGGACTCGTCACACCACAGCACACTTTTCCATTTGGCATTTGTCCATCTCGGATGAGCTCGGGCCCACAGAAGCCGGAGGCGTTTCTGGTTGTTGTTGATGTACAGTATGGCTTTGGCTTTGCATGGTAGAGTTTTAACTTAGATTGTAGATGTAACTAACTATGTGAACTGACTGGTTTTCTGAAGTGTTCCTGAGCCCATGTGGTAATATTTACAGAATGTCTGTTTGGACAGACAGACTGAATGGTTGAAAGCATTCATTGTTGGTTTTCAGCCTTGCACCTTGCTTACAGAGATTTCTCCAAATTCTCAATCTTTTATTATGGACTGTAGACGATGACATGTCTTTATTCCTTGCAATTGTACACCGATAAATGTTGTTAAGCTGTTGAACAATTTGCTCAACTCGCCCAAACCATGCTTGTGAACAAAATACGGCTTTTCAGGTCATGCTCCTTTTTATACCCAATCATGACACTCGTCTGTTTCCAATGAACTTACCCTGCATCCGAATCCTTATTATTTACTACATGTTACCTAGCAGCTACTACTTGACCGTTGATGTAGTAAGTACTGCGTAGCAAACGAGCGAGTAGTAGGCATGAAATCAGACGTACTGCTCCACCATTTTGCATGTCCTTTGACCTGTATGACCCGTATGTTGACCTGGATGTTTACGTTACGTAACTTTAATCGGTTGTCAAAAAACAATAAAACTAATAAGTAACATCTTTACACATTTATAATCTGAAATTGTGACGATGACGGTTGACAGTTCCTCAGTAGCCGTGTTTTATTTATTTCTCAAGATCGCTCTTCTACTATTTCGGGGCTTCTGCTGCATTGTGGGATAGCGTAGTGTCCATGGGCTGCTTACTGTGGTGGTAGTA
>JAPMNP010702437.1:0-11023 GCA_029874935.1 Atherina boyeri | reverse complement strand
ACACACACACACACACACACACACACACACACACACACACACACACACACACACACACACAAACACACACGCACATACACAAAAAGGCTGCCTTTGATGAAGGAGGTTTGACTGTGAAGAACAACTTATACGTGCGCTGAATATCATCAGAGAAACACTGAAAATAGCAGAAACTGCTAAACCTTTGGAAATTGGGACCATTTTAAAGCTGCTCTAACAACTCAGTTTTATGTTCTGACGACAAAATACCCTTATTCAGACTTGATTTGCCAACTATTTTTAAATGAGATAAGATAAGATATTCAAACCTGTCATGGAGACAGTTGCATACAGTGAAAAGCTTTGGAGTAGCAAAAGATAATGTTCAGAAATCCTCCATAGCTGAATGATATTTTGTATATTTCAAACAACCCCTGATTTATCAGTTATCATTAAAGCAATCGGTTATTATGAGAGACAATTTCTGCCATTATAAAACACTATGTTTAAACGTGCCATATGTAAGAATTATGTATCTTTTTTTTTAAGTTATCATTAAATGGTGCTGATATGTTACAAGACATTAAAAAATGACAACCGTAATTTAGCCAGGATATTCTCATTTCAAAAACGGATTTGCAGCCCCCGAATTATGTTATTGTTTACAGTCTGTGCTGATATTTGAGGAAATCTCCCAATCGGGGGGAGGTGGAGGGTTCTAAAGTATCCAGAACTTCTGTGTATATTTTTGTTGACCCATTTTGGCCATTTTTAGCAATTTCTAACATAGGCCACGGTTTCACATTATTGCAGTACCAGTTTCGGCCAGAATCTTAGGTATGGTACCTTTAAATCACGAGTTACTCAAAGTGAAAACCATGAGATGGCATCTTAAAATTTAAATATTTAAGGTCAGACTTCTGATACTGTTTTGATTTTGATTTAAAGGACGTTTCTCCCTTCATTGTGTAAAAATATGCTTTCATAATGAGTATGCTAACTGTTGCGTGACATATAAACATATAAATGTACCCAAAAATAGTCAGGGAATTTGTTTTTGGCAGATTATTTCTGCCATTAAAAAGACATATAATAGCCTACTGGTGCATTATACATAATTGAAAAGCCTGATTAGTCCCCTTTACAACCAGGTGTGACTTTTAAGGATCGTGCTTCTGTGGAATGAGCAACTCAGCTAAACGTGTGGGTTGAGCCCGCCAAAAATGTACCAAATTTCCCTCCAATATTCATCCTGCATGATCTTTACAAGTTATACTTCATTGTAAAGGTGACTAATCAGGCTTTTCAAGAGTCTTTAATGCAACGCCAATTGGTATTAGCCTATTAAAAGGGGGTAGATAATCAACTAAACAAAAATATCTTCACTTTTCTTGCTAAGTTTTAGTTTGTGTCTTCAGAATTTGAAATCTGTAAAATGTTTGTTCAAAAAAGAGAAAATAATCTGTGATGTTATTTTCACATAAAAAAGAGCTAGGTTGTTGAGGAAGTTTTGCACTGGCAGTAACGCCAGCGGTGCAGAATTACATTAGCCTACATGCTACCTTATGTTAGCTTAACAACAACCTAATATTAGGATGTTACCTTAAACAACATTTCATCAAACACCCCTGATAAATGTTAACTTAAATGCTACAGACATGAGTTAAGTGGGTTTTGGGGAAAATATATTATGTTAGATATTGTGTGTCAGAACAGTTAGGTACATTAAGACATGCATAACTGAAATGAGCATGATGGATTAAATCTTTTATGCTAGCTCTTAGGTGAATGATATCATAACTTTCTGCAAGTTGAGATATACAAACAAAAATAAGCAGGAGGGGCCGTAAAATGAAAAATGTCAAGTTCTTGACTCCTAACACTGATAACATTAATTAAAATGAGCTCATCCTAGAGTTATGTTTAATTCTATATATGTTTCTTATTATAACAATAATGAAAGTTAAATTTGAACTCAAAGTTATCTAAATTCATGACTTGACTGTATCTGATGATCAGAAACTGTTCTTCAGAGGCAAGTTATCTCTAAATCCAGCAGGAGGTATGTATGATTTGTATTTCTATTTCTTGTGTTGTTCTAAAATAATTTATAAAGCTGCGTGTTTGTAAGAACTCTTTCTACATTAAGTGTATGATCACAATATGTATTATTCATTAAGGCTTGCGGTCTGTTATCCTTGTTCTAAAAACATAAAAAAGTCTTCATGTAGTTGGTTCTGAGGCAGTTCAGAAATTAATAAAGTTTAATCAAATTAAAAACGCGTAATATTTTTTACCAGAGGAAAAAATGCAATTATGAATCTTGATACACATTCACACAGGGAAAAAAACAGGTATCTCTACAAGGACATAATCATACAAACACTAACACAGTCTCTTTTTACTTTTCATTCTGGCTCTGAATTGGGTCTAAATATGAAGTGTGTGTCAGAGACAGAGCCACAAGGAAAGTGAGGGAATGAGAAAAGAGACAGCAGAGGGAGACATGTAGTTCTTTAAAGCCCTATTGAAGAAGCTCACCCTAAACAGCAGGATGAAATGAGAATTCAAACTTTCTAATAATCAGATTTATTTTAAAATGATTGCAAAGCTACAGCAACACCCATGTCACAGGCATGTTAGCATCAACAATGATAGATGTAACTGACTAGGGCTAAAGTTTAGCCGCTAAACTCTTTCTTTGGTTTTTATCTGTCTTTACTTAGACGGCCCTTGATAGTGATCTGATAGAATTCAATTCATATATTTCATTATATTTCATTAATATGTATGAGATTTCTTCTAAAAAATATAGTGCAATGCCTACTGTTGCTCTCTTTGTGACACAGCAATGTTGATACGTCTGTCAACATGTTCGAATGGTGTCTTTGATCCAGGACATCTCTGACGATTTTGGCTCTGCCAATAAGCAAGGTGTTGTTGGGAAAGCTGCTGTGTGACTTCACTGATGATGTTATTGATTACGTCACAGTTCATCTGATGATGTTGCTTAGCAACCCACAGATCAAGACCCCAAAACGAGACCATGACTCTTTAGAATATCCTCAGACTCAAAACTGCACATTAAGGAGCTCGACATAGTCGGCAAGTTACATGTAGAAAGGATAGACAAAGAACAAAGATTACTTCCTTTTTTTTTTAATTTCCGGAAATCACATTCTTCTATAATGATTAATGGTTTTTTAAGAATGATTTCAACAGCCAATCACGAGATCAGTCTCTAGTACTTCACTTTAAGAAACACTGTTTTTTGGTTCTTATTTTCAGAAGTACTGGTTTTCTAATGGCCTAAAATGTTATTTCCTCATGTTAATATAGTGAAAGTGACAAACACCCAATCTGATGCTATAGAGATTTTATTTTCTCAATATTTCTCTTTGAATATCATCTTCCAACAAAAATACATGCACAAAAGAAAATGCGTTTAAATCATCATCACAGTGTTTCAAGACTAATTAATTTACAAAAACAGCTTTACTTATTTAAGAGTGCGTAACTAGAGCTACTTGGGGTTGACATCTCTGATTTATTTGTTGGCTGTTAATCACAAGCATTCAGTGAGTCTGTCATTGATAGATCATTGATTTGGGATCGTTTACCTCGTTCACACTACAATGCAAGACTAGTGTTTTCGAAATGTATTCAACACAAAAAGTGTATTTGAAAGACTTGTTTTTTTGTTTTTAAGGTGTGAAAAATGCTGGTTTAGTGAGGAATGACAGAAAATGAGCCATAAAAGGAGAGAGCGTTGGCCATCTGGCTCAGGTCAAGCTCCCACAGAGTGATGATCACAGTGAGTGTGTGTGTGTGTATGTGTGTGTCCTGCAGAGCAAGGTGATGACCACAGCTGGGTGTTGGGGACCTCAAACCCGCAAGAGGTCACCCCCTTCTTAATCCCACTCCTTCTCCAAGTTCCCCTCTTCCTCTTTCTGGTCTAATGCTTTTCCCCATTTGTGCCTCCCTCCTGTTTGGTTTATTGTATCTGTGTCACTTCTCAACAAAAACAGAAAATCACCCTCAGGGTACATGAAATGAGCAGAATTTGTGGAATACAGGCCGTGGTAACAATAATAATAATAATAAAAGCTCTGTATGAAGCTTAGTAGGGCGACCATTGTGAATTCACCTCCTCCATTACTTTGCATCAATTAGCACGTCACCTCAAAGACTTTTGTGAGCTCTTGTGTGTGTTCTGTGGGGGAGGGGAAGTAAAAGACTAGGACAATTACTTATTCTCAGGGGGAAAAACTGAGAAAACGAAATCAGATTTCTCATGGTGTTTACCTAAATCCAAACCCCCCTAGTATGCACTTTAGGTGGCCGTGGCTGCGTGCAGTGTAATATTGTAGTATATGTCACAAATGTCTGATCTCTACTTCACTTCCAGCATGCAGTCAAGCTTTTTCTCTGACATTATTTTCAGGAGTGTTGTTCATTTATTTAGTATGATTTAATTTCACTGGATGATATCATGAATTTGATCATCTTTTTGGTCAATGTTCAGTCCCTGAGCAACATGTTCGACAATGTGTACACTGACATATTTCTAAACAAGACTGCATTGTTCCTGACACAACAGAACTCTTTACAATATTCAACTCTAGATGGGTTTCTTTGCAATATCAGCATCAAGTGAGCTCTTATCAACTGAAATCTAAGACTTTTCCATCTCCCTTGAGAGTTCAGCTCTATTATGTTTGGGGTTTGCATTCTGCCACAAGCAGAAAGATGAACTGTGAGATGGTATCAGAGGTTTGGAGAATGTGCATGCTGAGGCAGCTTTCAGTTTCATCGGGGGCCAGTAATTTAGCATTCTCAATCGAGGTGAGCACACACTGCACTGCTGCTATGCAACTTACCCCCATCTCGCCTTTAGGAGGGCAGATCATATCTCCATTATGCTATTTAAACTAGATAAACCAGTTCAACATAAGTCAACACACAGTTGCCACTCTCTAGGACTGTTTTGATGCAACAGACAGACAGATTTGTAGAGACTCGAATGATCCCCTGCCAACAGTCCTGCAGTCATAAGACTTGAGACCTGACACCTCTCTATACACCTGGGCCCTTGACTTCCTGACAAAAAAGCCTTGAGTGGTGAGACTGAACCCCACCTCCTCATCACTGGTGGTGAGTGATGTGGTCGAAGACTGTTGTCCCACACCCAGTAAGTGGGTGTAATGACAATAACCCCCCTGTCTCATCAACAACAAGACCAAAGAGATGAGAGTGGACTACAGGAAGCTGCAGGAGGCACCACATCCCTACTGAGAGGGTCAGCGGTTTTTAGTTCTTTGGTATGCATATGATGGATGACCTTAACTGGATTGTCCACGTTTACATGGTTAAACGGTTTGGCATTGACATTGTTATTCTTGCAGAACTTTTTAAAGATGCAACATTCAGAACTTGTAAGTGGTTGAATCTTTGGTTTGGCTCACAACCACATCCTTCTCCAGAGATCAGTAAGAACAGTCGAGGAAACCATTGGCAGAGAGCTCCCTGCCATTTAGGACACTTGCCACACATGTTGTCAGTGGAGAAAGCCCATATGATGATCTATGCCACCCAGTGCACAAACTGTTTACCTCGCTGCCATCTGGCAGACAGTATCAGTATCACCCCGACCTGCAGGCTCAGTGACAGTTTTCTACTCTCAGGCCTGAGCGCTCCTTAACTTTTAGGACCTGCCCTAAGTGACTTTGTCATCATCTGACATTGAATACTTTCTGTATGTATTCCTGCTACTTGATCGCTTTGTACCATATAGGAGAACACCCATGTACCATGAGCTCTTCAATGGATTAATACAATACATATACAGTGTCTGGCAGCAAGTTGGCCCACTTTTTTTGTCCAGGCTAAAATATCCATCTAGCAGATGGATTACCACTGGGTATCGTACAAGCATTCATGGTTGAAAGATGAAAGAATACAGCTGACTTTGGGAATCTCCAAACTTCCATTTCACCACCTTAAAGTCGATACTTGAGTTGTTATTGAATAGCAGCTTAAAACCAACATGTTAGCATCGCCATTGTGATGAATGTGATATCAGTTGGGTGCATGTGGCAAGTCTGCAGAGTCACAGATCCCAAATTAAAGCTTTTCCTGTTGTTTGCTTACATGACCATGAAATATGCTAATGTAACACCTGTTTAGTGGTTGGTTTGGCACACCTCAAACAAAGTAGGTATTAATTCAATTTCAATTTAGTTTATTTATATAGCGCCAATTCACGACAGATGTCTCAAGGCACTTAACAAAGTGTAATTCCAATCAGTTAAAAAGTTTCCTATTAGTGTCTGTTCTACTGATCAATCCAAGGGGATGTGATCTTTAATAGGTGCTTTGATACATGCTTTTCATATATTATAGGAAGATTAGAAAATCCAAACCTCTAAGTACTGTGTTTGTCATGGTGCTTTTGAACTTTTAAAAAAATGCACTTCTGGGTTTTTAGTATAATTATAATCTATTCCCTTCATCATCCCAACTTTTGGCTCCATTTAATATGATTCCACAATTATTTCTTCCCTTTGCTTTTGATATGTTATGTTTAATGAAAAGTATGTAATGTATTTGGCTGGCTACACAATCTGGAGTTCTTGTCCAAGAAGTTGACATGTCAGCCAGGGAGCTTCCTGTTGCCTCCCCACCAGACCGAACATACACTCTGCTGGTCCAAATAAATCGTTCTTTCATCACTGTATGTGTGTGAGATCGTGCGTGTGTGTGTAGTCCAGTACTGTAGGCTCTCTGTGTTGCAATGACAGACACAAACCAGCTGCCCGCATTCCTCTCTCTCCCCGTCTCTACTGACTCCTTACAGGGGATCTCCCCTCCCCCAACAAGTCGACAGCATGTTCCACACATACTTCTGGCATGCTATATATACACACACCCTCCCATAATGCATTCACAGTCACACAAGGAAACTAGGCAAGAGACAGCTCAATCAATTAACGTAAATTGAGTAGAGTGGAACATAACTTTTCATCTTTTGTGCGCTGCGCCTCGTTCTCCAAGCTTTAAATCATCACTTGAAACTCAACATATTTTCACTGTTTTAGAACATCACCTTGACTTGTGTGATCTATTTCTGCTTTGCTCCACTGTTGTTTCCATGACTACTTGCTTGGTGTGTGCAAGCTTACCTTGATAACGGGAGCTTTCAGCTTGGGAATGCAACAGCAGATGTGTTTGCCCTTTTGAGTGTGTTACAGACTACAAGAGCTGCAAATGCAACAATATAATAGTATATTAAGGGAGAAAAAAAATCATTCAATCATGCTTCTGTCTCCAGACCTGCCGCATATCATACAGTCATATGAAAAACAACCTTTAGATGAACAGCACACAACATATTACATTATGACATTGTACATTTTTAAAACCTAGCTAAAGTGAAAGAAACAATGTGTGAAACTAATTACATTCTTACATTACTCCATAATTCACTGCATTGTAGAACCACCTTTTAGCTGCAGTAACAAAGTAATTGTTTTCTGTATTATCATGAGTCTCTCATGTCATTGTGAGGGAATTTTGTCCTTCTCCTCATGACAAGGTTGTTTCAGTTCATTGAGGTTTGTACAGTAGGTATTTATTCATTCAAAGATCTTTTAAAGTTGTGCAACAGCAACACAACCAGCTTGAGGTTTGAATACTGACTCTACTTACCTCATGGCAACACCTTCCTTTTCTTCCTGGTAAGTTTGGCACGTGTCTTGAATGTGAATATTTTTTCTCACCTCAGAGTGATGGAACATTTTATTGCAAACCTTCGTAGATTGATTGACACCAACGATTGTTTCTCTGGGGTCATTGCTAATGTCTTTCTTCCTCAGCATTGTGTTAAAACTTCCAAAACTTCTGTGTCAGCATTCAAAATATAAGGAGCAACTAAATGTAGGGCCTTGCATAATATCATAGCAAGGATTCAACTAATATATCTTTTAGTAGTTCCTGCATGACACCCACAGATTGTAAAATTTTAATTATTTCACAGCCTTATTTTGCATTTAATCATGTCTTACACGCTGACACATGAATAGTAAGTGCATTTCTCAGGAGCATTTCACATGCTGGTAAGACCAACTTGGTCAACCAACATGTCCTGTAAGCTGAAAATCTTTAAACTGAACTAAAACTGTGTGTTTCCACTTCAGCTGAACATTTAAATAGTTATTCAGTATTGGGTTTCATGTGGTGGTTCAAATACTTTGCATGGCGGTCACGCTTGAATGGAGGAAGCACAGTCCAAACCATCAAAATCTTTTCTGCTGTGTATATCTCATCTTACTGTGCAGTAAATTTACTTGTTTGTCTAACCCTTTTTTTTTCTCCAGCTGCAGCAGACTGCAGTCTAAACAGTGGCCGACTGTCTGGGATCCCGCTGGACTGCCCACAGCTGCTTGACCACTGCAGACACTATCCACAAACATATGCACACACAAACAAACAGCTACAGTTAGACGCAACAAAGTGCATCCCATTTGACCTGGTTTGGCTGCAAACCGCTGGACTTTACACCACAGACAGTGAGCAAGACAGAGGCCATTATCTTGGCACAACTATTGGCACATTTGCACTATAGTTGCATTTTTTTGGCTTGTGTGTGTAGAATGGCAGAGAGCTTTGCTAATCTATTGTAACATGTTTTACGACCAAACTGCAGAAAATCACCACATGACAAACTCAAGTTATCCTCAGTTGTCCTTAAAGTCAGCAGCCTGTGGTCCAAAACCAGAAATCATTCGGCTCCCGTGTGAACTCGGATTTTACACAACTAATTTAACAGCTTCTCTCAAATCTGAAAATAAGTTTACATGAGGTTTTACTGTATATGCAAAGTCCTCCAAAGTCAAAATGTGTTGTATGTTCACTGCTGAACAGTCAAGTATTTTTTTACTAAATTAGAATGGATTATTGTGTTCATTGACTTATTCTGGCGTAACCTGCACTTATTACAAAAAATAGCCCATACAGCTGTGTTACACTATTCAAATGCATTTAATCACGTCGTAGGCATGCATCACATGCAAAAAGGAAAATATTTTAAATATATTCTAAAATTGCATTTTTTTTATGACAGATTCGTAGCAATCCTGCCATATCTCACAAAATCAATCCCTCTTATCCAGTGATGCATCAATCCAAACTCACATTAATTCATTCATTTCTTACAATGCCTGTAAGATGAAACACAGACCACAAAATTTTTGACAAATGCTCTCCTGAGAAATCAGTCTACCAGCAGCACTCCGGATCAATATCATTTAAAGCTGGAATACTTAATTATCACACAGCTGTCCATCAGCTCTGCTCACTGAGTCCAACCCCAACCAGTGAAACCAATCTTTCAGTCATAACCACTGACCAGTAGCACATTTAAATGTATAACTGAGCTGTCTTGAATTCATGTTACAGTTTTATGTAATGACAATGCCTCTTTTTTTTAGCATCAGTTAAAGCTGGCTGACCTTCTCAGTCACCATGTGTTTCCCCATATAGCTTTCCATCCACATATATTATGCTGACCCATGAATGAAACCTCCTCCTCTTTTACTCATCAATACAATTAGCTTTTTCAATAACTAGGCTATTGCTGGGGGTGATAAGATTAAGGTCAACGTGCATTGACCATATCAGGATCCAAGGTCACTAACGGCACATTGACAAGATTTTAGGCTGATTAAATCTGAAAACCAACAAAACAGGCTTAATTTAGAATATCTCTTTCAATTTAAAGCCAATGAATCAAGCTTGGGGTAGCATAAACAAACTAGTTCTTATTATAAAGATTCTTTGTTTGAGCATTTTTCTATGTTTTAATTTCATAATACAAACAGGCAAAACAGTAAGTGTAGATGTGAAATTCAAACTAAAAGACATCAATGTAAATGAATATGTGAACACTAGAAACACTCGTTTCTCAACTTCTGATTCCACAGGAGCAGTTGTCGGTCCAGCTGAAGATACTCTTTGTAGGATTGTTTGAATTGGATCACAGACATGGAGGCCACATCCTGATCCGACCTGATCTTGTGACAGAATGTCAAATTACATCATTGGTCCACTGCTCTCACCGTTGCATTTTTACAATAGGAGTTAAAGAATTACAAATGTTCTATTTTTTCCTTATTTTATTCCTTTTTCAGGGACAGTTTAAAATTCCATTCAATCAGCATGCCAACATAACATGCTGATGTGCTGATGCCTCGTGCTTACGGATCCCACGTGTTAAACATCACATAGGAGCATACAGTGTACAACTCCTATGTGATGTGCTTTAATTACTATATCCAGCTAGTCTCCATTTACGTACATTTAGAGGAAGGAGGGGATGAAGAAAAGTGCTCATTTGTGCAAAAGATAGCTATTTTCAAGATTTGCTCTGCACGATGTGTTTGTAGTTTTTTCTTTCTAAATTCTCTCCCATTCAGGATTGATTTCTTTACTACATACGAGTTGTGATTCTTGTCATGTCATGTTAATGCTGGACCATCACAATTTTATTTGATTAATTTATTTATTTTTGTGGTAAGACAGGTACCCCTGATCACAAGGCTAATAACTTGTAATCAAGTTAACAAGTTTTATCTCATGCAAGATGACTTTCCAACCTGCTTTTGAAGACAGAGCAACAGTTATCTTGGGATGTGACAAACAATAAGTAAATGATACTTCTACATGTTGTGGATTGTGGAAATGTTAAGAAAACTGCAATATTATGACCTAAGTAAGCTCAAATGGTAAGAGATGTACTTTGAACCAAAGCATTTTTCAGGGTTAATTAACAACAATATTTGATAAATTTACGCTTGCATAAGGACTTGATAATTGTGGTTTGTTCAGATTTATTTGTTTAAACTAAAGCAGCCACAATCTGAATGAACTAGGCTGTACTTTTGAGTTGTAGACCGCTGTCCAGAATACATTAAGAATTAAAGGTACCATCTGTAAGATTCTGGCCGAAACTGGTACTGCAATCATGTGAAGCCGTAGTCTATGTAAG
>JAPMNP010702395.1:0-15319 GCA_029874935.1 Atherina boyeri | reverse complement strand
AGGAAATGATATCTTGGGGATCTGTCCACACCAGGAACCCCCCACCAATGACCACAGGGGGCATCACTGCAGGAACTCCCACAGATCAGGGCAGGCCGGGTCCACAACACAGCAAGGGCTGCAGTGTAGGACCCCGCCACCCAGACAAGGGAGGTCCCTGCTGAAAATCCCCCCGTAGATCGAGTGGGCAAAGAACCGCATGGAATATCTTCATGAGGAAAACACTGTAGTTAAAAAGTAAAAATAAAATAAGAGTACAAATAAAATAAAAGTAAACCTAAAAACAATAAGAACAAAATAAGAACCGTAAGGATAAACATTAAAATAAAAAATAAATATATAATTAAGTAAAAACATGGCGAACAAATGGATAAAAGCGGACAAAAATAAAAACAAATAGATTAATAAATAATATGATAGCAGAGGTTCTGCTGTTCAGTCAAATCAATCAGACAACATTGTTACCTTTGTGAATAGTTTAAATCTGCACAATCAACAGGTTTTTAAAGCCTTTTTTGTTTCGTCACAGTGAGCCTACCTCTTTCTTTTCAGGCTCTGTGTTGCAGCTCTCTCTGTGAACAGTTTCTGTGGAAGTCGTGAAGCTCTGTACGGTGTGTTTGATGGAGACAGGAACGTGGAAGTGCCCTATCTTCTGCAGTGCACAATGAATGATGTGCTGGCTGAAGAACTGCAAAAGACAAAGAGCGAAGAAGACTACATGACTAACACGTTCCTCGTCATGCAAAGGTACACAATAAGCTCCCACAGCATGTTTCTGCCTTTTTCCTCCATTTGTTGCGAGCTGGGTGTCCACAAATGGGCATTGTATTATACTATACTATACTATACTAATACTAATACTATATTATTTTGAAAATCTACCAAATGAAGTGCAAAAAACAATCCAGTGCTTTAGTTATTGTTAACTTATTGTCAAGCCTTATGTATGTCAAATGTTAGGTCCATAAAGAAAGCTAATATTTAAGAATAAAGCTGTATCTTTTTGATTTTTCCATCAAAGGAAACTTGGAACTGCAGGACAGAAACTTGGTGGCTCAGCAGCTCTGTGTCACATTCGCCACGATCCAACCGACCCCAGCGGCTGCTTCACTCTCACAGCTGCTAATGTGGGAAAGTGCCAGGCCATCTTGTGTCGCGACGGAAAGCCGATGTCCTTGTCGCTGCTTCACAATGTAGGACTTGAAGAAGAATACCGCAGGATCAGGCAGCACAAAGCTATCGTCACTGAGGTAAAAGCTGAAGGACAATGAAGACAATTTGAAGTAAATGAATATTTTTGTAATGGTAGATGTGCACTACATGATTGACTGATGTATTCATTTGTGTACTCCTTTTGTAGGACAACAAAGTAAACGGGGTCACTGATTCTACACGGATTATGGGCTACTCTTTCCTTTACCCCTCCGTCATCCCCTGTCCCTACGTGCAGACAGTCACTCTCACCCCTCAGGATGAATTCTTCATTCTGGGTAGCCGTGGCCTGTGGGACGCTGTGTCTCCCACTGAGGCTGTAGAGGCCGTTCGGAATGTCCCTGATGGCCTGGCTGCTGCTAAAAAGCTGTGCACGCTGGCGCAGGGCTATGGCTGCAATGACAGCCTTAGTGCTGTTGTTGTCCAGCTTAGCGTGAGCGAAGACTGCTGCTCCTGCTGCTGTTCTGAGCCTCCCCAGCCGCCTCCTAGCCCCGGCTTAGGCCCTTATCCTCCATCGTCATCCGCCATCAAGGAGCGACCGCCAGACGGTTCCCTCCCTGTACCCCCTTCCTCCTGCAGTGAAATCAGCAGTGAGATCAGCACCAGTGAGATGAGCAGTGAGGTGGGCTCCACAGCTTCATCTGATGAGCCTCCACAGAGCTCCCTAGTTGTTCTGCAGGAGCAGACCCATCACTCTCATCTCCACCTGCACCATCAGGCACACTTAATGTCCCTACAGCACCAGCAGGCCCACACACCTACCCAGCCTTGCCAGTATCTACTCCCCGGTTCAGAGCTGCCTTCTTCCCGCAGCTGCTGTGCCCTCCACCCTGCCTGCTTAGCGGGCTCCTTTCAGAGGCAGCTGTCTAGTGCCACATTCTCCAGCGCCTTGTCGGACAATGGGCTGGACAGTGAAGATGAAGAGCCCATTGCTGGCGTTTTCTCTAACGGGAGTCGTGTAGAAGTGGAGGCAGATGTCCACTGTCTCAAAGCAGAGCTGGCTTCGTCATCGGCCCAAACATCCGTACCCTCATCTTCAACCCAGGAACGCGCCCTGCTTACTCTCCCCCCTCCACCTCCACCTCCACCACCATGCACCCCAGAACCTCTAGAGGAAGGGGTGGATGTGAACCAGGGGGAAGTTGAGAACGGGCTTGAGAGGGATGAGTCATGGCAAGGTGTCGGAGGTGGGGATGTGGGAAAGTTGGCAGGCAAGAGGCGGGTCAATGGGTCAGTGGCACGGCAGGAAAAGAGTCACAACCTTATCGAGGTGGCGGCGGATGCTCCCTCTAAGAAGTCAGGCGGTTACTTCAACGCTCCAGCTCAGCCCGACCCAGACGACCAGTTCATCATCCCCCCCGAGCTGGAGGAGGAGGTAAAGGAAATTATGAAGCAGCATCAGCAGAAACAGCAGAAGCCGCCAGGGACGGATCAACCTACAGACTACTACGACACACCCCTCTGAACAACAGCTCCATCAGCTACAGCTTCATCTCTTTTACAACAACCTACATGTACACAAAAAAAGGCTTTTCTCATGAAACTGTAAAATGTCTATGAGAAAGTTTCTTCAAGCATTTTTTTTCTAGACAGGCTCCCATGCTCTCCACAGCCTAATCATTGGAGATCCATGCGACTGCAACCTCTCATAGAGTTTAAACAAGCAAACGAGCCCTTTAATGATAGTCAACCCACTTGAATTGCCAGTGGACACAGACTCAAGTGTCCATGGTCGTGCCCTTCTCACAGACTGTGTAACAAATATTTTTACAGTAGACAACCAGCTGAGTATGTAATCAACACTAGTCTATTTGCAATAGCATTAGCTTGCCACAACACTTGTTAATATGGAGAACAGTTCCATGGTTTATTTGTTTTGTAAGAACTTACCATATCTTTTAATGTGAAAGCAGTGAAGTTGCTGACAGAACTTTTTGAAAACAGAGACACATAATCTTTTTATTACCCGTGAACTATGTTGAATGGTACACCGTTAATACCACACCTAACTGTTGTAGATAGGGCACTTAAAATACTGTATTTCTTCAGTAAATCATGGCTCTTAGCCAGTAAAATTACTTAGAAATTTTTGTAGAAATTTGCAATACTAACTCCTAGGAGTTGCATACTCTTTATGGTGACTCAGTCACTTTTACTAATCTTCTCTGAGAGAAATGGTGATTTTTTTTTCCAATGATTGTAAATAAGAGAAATGTTGTATACTGATGCTTTCAGATGGAACTGCATACCTGTATGTCGGTGAAGGTTTCAGTGGTGGAGAGGATGTTTTGTTTGTCGTCATGGAGGTGTCACTCCCTTTTATCTTGCAGTGTAGACCCACAAATACAACATACACACGTAAATGTGCAATTACAGGACAGAAACCAACATTCCGTACAATATAACTACACTAAGTTGCTATGGTTTGCTCCACTCTCTTTAACTGTGATGTCCTGTAGTCATCACTATATCTATTGAACACTAATAGATCTGTGCATGCACACATTCACACATACGCACATTACATGCACACAAAGACAAACACATGGACACTCACAGATAATAGTCCCACCTCCCTCCTACAACTGTTATCACCGGCATGACTGTGTCAAGTTCAGTAATACAATTATATCCACATTGAAAAAGAGAAAACACAAATGTTCCTGTCTTTGGTATAATAAATTTTAAATTTGTGAATATAAATGAATAATGTCTGAGAGTTGTTTTTTTTAACAGTATTTTTTTTTTTAATTAATACTCATGGAAAACAATTTGTAAAACATTTTATTTTACGCAGCAGCATATTTTTACTGTTCACATGTTTTTACATGAAATGACCAGCAGGTGGTAACGTAGGATAATGTTGGATCCTGTCCTGATTCAATTCTACGCTTTAACGTCTGCCCTCAGTTGTGTTCTCCTGTTTACTAAAAAAAAATCAGTCTTCAAAAAGCATTAATGTTTCCCATGACCATGCCGTTTTCAACACGTTTCTTATACTTCTTCTTCACACAGAGAACACTAACTACTGTAATCACCAGCATTGCTCCCAGTACAGAAAGAGAGGATGCGAGCGCAAGAGTGGTTTTATCCTTGAGGGAGCCCTTGAACTGGCAGCTGTTCCCATAGTACCACCAGTCATCACCCACCACACACCTGGAGAGCACAGGAAGTAAGATAGAAACATCAGATCTGAAGGTATTCCCAGCATTCTTATCATGCACAGATTCTGGTACAAAATGTGGTGGACGAGAAAGAAAATGGAAACTGCTTGACTCATATACTAACAGCTGTGAGGCTCCATCATTTTGGAAGTGTGGCTCCTGGAATATTGAATAGTAAATGATAAACTAGAATTTCCTATTTTGAAAGATTTAATCGAGAGTAGTAGAGGACAGATACTTTAACAGCACTTACAGTATGTGCTGTCTGGCCATTTGGGAATAATTTGTGTAAACCCTAAATATATTCTCTATGTCTTTTCTAGAAATCATCAAGCAGTTCAATTTTCAGGACTAGATGTACTGGTCAAAGGGATACTGATATGAACTTTATGGCTGCTGCCTTTAACAATAGCTTCGTGATAGACAATATGAGGAACAACATGCCATCGATCCATCTATTTCTTTGAAAGCAATAATACGATATGGTAAGAATGTAAAGAAACATGTAAAAATCTGAACATCTTTGAGCTATGTGTTATCGTGAATAGCTCAGTGTGTAATAGATAACCTAATTTTCTAACAACAAACGTGAGAGTTGGTCAGGGAAACTGGATTTTTATTTTGATAAAAATATTTACCTGCAAGCAGCTTTGCCATCATCCACAACACAGACTCCACCATTCGCACACAGGACATTATGGCAGGCGTCGGCATGGTCTGTGGTTGTAGGTTGTGTGGTTGTGGATGGCAGAGGCTGGGTTTCTGTCAAATGGGATACATCTGAGGAGGGAGAGCAAATGTGTGAGCGGTTATCTGGAGCCAAGTGTCGGATCTAATTGACTGGACTGGACTATTAAGTATTTGTTTTGTAAGACAAGTGGATGTATAAATCAAAGATATCAAAATTAATTACTGCAATACATAATACTAATGCTGTCTGACTAATTATAAATAATTATAAGGGAATACAACATGATGGATATGGATTCTGAAAAAGCTGACATAATAATTGGACCTTTTTTTTTTTTTTACACAGTACATCATGATGTATTTACTGTATGCTGAAGACATTCGCATTCATACAGTAATTTGATGCTTTTACCCTCCATGGTGAGAAGAAAGATGGCATCTCCTCCCTTGATGAAATCCCTGCTTTTGGCTCTCAAGTGAGTAAGATACACTGCTGTACCAGCGCCTGGCCCTCGGAAATATTTGGATCCATCCGTGTCTGTGACCTCAACACCAATCTTTCGAGGATCATCCCACAAAAAATCGTCAGTGCCTGTTTGCCAGAATGTTTAAAAGGTTGTGTAAATGTTCAAACTTTTCATAAATTAAAATGAAGGCATTTAAATCTTTGACTGTAAAGATAGCTGCACCTGTTCCCTTCAAGTTGGGGTCAGTAGTGACACTGCGCTGATTGGACATGCGCTTTTGGATGTGTGGGTGCTGGTCCATTAGCATCATGGTTATCTGCTTCCAAGGGCAAGGCCATGTTTGCCCTGTATCCCCCTCACGCGCCACCAGATGAGCATAGGCAGACAACTCGCCATCATAGTCAGCTTTACCATTGGGGTACAGCTCCATCTGGAAAGTGTAACCCTCCTTAGAAATGAATGGTGGGCTAAAGATTGACGTATTTGTCGGAGTGTTTTCCATAACATGACTGAAGTTTTTCACTCGCCATATAAACTCAGGACATGTCGTCTCAGAAAGGTTGATGTCATCCAAGGACAGTCCCCCTTCTAAAGGCCCAGAGCCAACCTTAGTCCCTTCAAAGACGACACGGAATTTTGTTTTGACATCTAGGCTCACATGGTGCAGTTGCCACAACTCCTGAGGGAGTCCTGTTGTAAAATGTAAAATGAAAAACAAAACATTGAATCTATAAAGCAGCGTGTAGATTATGGTGTCATCTTATTTCATCAGAAAAGATCCAACAATAACACTGTAATAATCACCATCTATGGTTTTTATCAAGCGCATAGATCCACTGGGGTTGGTTTTGTCATACTCTCTGACATAGATCTTCAGTGTGTCGCTTGGACCAGCACTGTTGTAGTAGAAGAACTGCAGACACTGGAAACCTCTTTTGGGATAAAGGATCCTGCTCTCCAAAACAGCTGAATCTCCATTGTTGGCTGTCCCAGTGCTGAAATGCATGAAGTATCCGGCACCTGAAGGTGTAAATATGAGTTAATGATGTCATTTCCTACACATTACTGCATAGTGAATGGTATAATGCAAGACTTCATCGGCTAAAGTATATTATAGCAATAATCAAAGAGCTGATGTTACACTCATCTAGATTTGGGTTTTTAAAGGATGGGGCTGTTGGACTAAAGTTGAATTTATTAGTGTTGAAAAAAGGAATACTGATGCAGAATCTATTGTCCTCTTATGTTTGAAACACTGAAAGATTCTAAATCCATTCACTAATGTCAAAAATGGATTTTCTATAAAAACTAACATTAATGGAACATGAAAGGAAAAACTTGGAAAAGTGAAGGTGAAGCACAGTCAGCACGCTGAGCAAATTAACCAACATTATCTGCATTAAGAGTTAACATACATTAGCATTCAGACTTTAATGAAATTGAAATAAAACATTCTGACACTTGACTGTTGTTGTTGCCAAGCAAAGGATCATTGAGCAAACTATGTTAAGGCTTCATCTGGAAAAGGACAAATCAAACTACAAGCTCAATTTCTATTTTTATTTCCAACCATTTCTTTTAATGCTCCATCTTAAAAGCAGGGACTTTGTACACTTAGGAGCCAAAATACAACATCCCATCATCAAGATGCTTTATTGACACAGTGGTCCCAAACTCTGCAATGACGCCAAAACTGAAGTTATTGAATTTTTAAAAATGCAGGTAGGATATCTCTAACATGTGACGTGTGCCACATTTTCATGGAGTCTTCTGTCACTAGAACTAAGCACTTTCACAGATTATATTGTACCTTATCGTCTGTTCCAAACGAGAGCAGTGTATGAGTGATGATATTGCCCTTTGCACAAAACAGAAGAATGATTTTATTTTACTGTTGGTTCTTTTTCTATGCTGACAACTATGTCTGCAAATGTGATCTCCAACATAACTGCAACACCACTTCTATTGGTGTACCCTGCCTCTCGCCTACTAATCGTTGGGATAGGCTGCAGCCCCCCGCGACCCTGAATTGATAAGCAGTATTGAAAATGAATGAATGAATAAAAAGAGAATTCAATTAGGAATTGGAGCAAATGCTTTACAATGAAAATGCCAAGTACACGTAACATAAATTTAAAAAAACTCGTTTTGTTCCTATTATATACAAGCTGAACTCAACAATCTATAACTTTTTCTATGTACCCAAAGACAATTTCTCTCAAATATCGTTCACAAATCTGGCTAAACCTGTGTTAGTGAGCACTTTTCCTTTGCTGAGATAATCCATCCACCTTACAGGTGTGGCATATCAAGAAACTGATGATATGATTATTGCACATGTGTGCATTGGCTGCCCACAATAAAAGGCCACTTAAAAAAAAGTGCTGTTTGAGCGGTCGGTGGGGTTATGGCATGGATAGGCATATGTTATGGGCAATAAACACAGGTGCATTTTACTGACCGCTTTTTTGAATGCACAGAGATACCTTGACGAGAGGCCCATTGTGCCATTCAGCCACAACCATCACCTCATGTTGCAGCGTGATAAATGCACGGCACCATGTTGCAAGGATCCGTACACAATTCCTGGAAACTAAAAACATCCCACTTCTTGCATGGCCAGCATACTCACCCGACATGTCACCCGTTGAACATGTTTGGGATGTCCTGGATACACGATATACTGTATGACAGCGTGTTCTAGTTCCTGACAATATCCAGCAACTTTGCACAGCCATTGAAGACGAATGGGCCAACATTCCACAGGCCATAATCAACAACCAGATCAACTCTATGTGAAGGAGATGTGTTGCATTGCATGAAGCAAATGGTCATACCAGATAGTGGTTTTCTGACCCCCCTCCCTGATAGAGTAAAACTGTTCATTTTTTGAGTGGCCTTTTATTGTGGGTCATGCTGTGTAATCAGTATCTTGATATGCCATAACTGTAAAGTGGATGGATTATTTCGAAAAAATGCTCACTTACACCGGTTTTAAAATATTCCTGAACAATATTAGAGAGAAATAGGCCTTTTGGGTACATAGAAAAAGTCTTCTTTGAATTCAGCTCATGAAAAATAGGAGCAAAACCAAAAGTGTTGCATTTATATTTTTGTTTAGTGTAGTTTAATATTGAGAGGAAAAAAGAGGTTCTGTACTGAAAAAAAGGCATCAAATTATGTCCACTCATTTCATAATCACATTGCAGTCCTCTGAATCACAATCTAATCATGTGATGCCCCCCACCCAAGACTACATACAATGTGTTTCAGGAAGTTCAGAAATACAGTTTCCTATTGACTAACTTTTGATGAGGACTTTGGACTATGTAACTTTAAAAACTTTTACATTAAACAAAAGTTATACACTGGAACAAGAAGAAAATCCCTTAAAGGTATATTTTGGCTCACCAAGCCCACACTTAGAGTACTGACCTGGAAAACAAAGTAGAATTTACTGAAAGAGATGATGAATAAATGCAATATTTTAGAGGTTGATATCTATAAAATATCATTAAGTGAAGTGCAGCCCAGGTAATTTCTTCGTCAAATCCACCACGGAGAAGAGAAAAATCCATGGGGTCTTTGTATATGTAGTTGGGACTTTTGTTTAAAGGCAGGGCTGTAAATATGTGAATTTATCAAACTGATCAAAGCCTTCTCACCAGTGCATTTGCCCATATTGGAGTAGTCCGTGTGAGGGCCCCCAGCAGCTTTGGAAACCCTGACCCAGTCGGCACCATCTGCCTGCCCCTGGATCATCCCACAGATGTTCTCCCGTTCAAAGTCACATGAGTCCAGAAAGGTGGATCCCTGAGCTATAAGACATCTTGTAAACGCAGGGGTAAAAGTACTTTGAACAGCAATAAACTGATTGATAGTGTTTTTCTATCTATGTTATTGCACATGGCAAAATTAAAAAAGATAGGCCAGTGACCACATGTTTCAATAGAATTTGTTGTAGTTTTAGTTCTGGTTGTTGATTCTTACTGCAGTTATATAGACGGTGCAGCTTCAGCAGGTCATTGTCACTAAACTCCATGCGCTGGCCGATGACATCGCTGAAGGCAGGGATCTTGGTGACGATGGTGGGCTCGGTGCCATTACGGAAAGCATTTTTACTGTAGTGCATCATGGAGCCATAGTCATAGGGTACTCCCAGAGTGCTGGACGTAGTGTCATTGTAGGTGTTAAAGTTATGCTCCTTACCTGCAGATCAGATATAGATAGAGGTTTCAGTGCAGTTTTGTAATTTATCACAACACATCTGAGTGAGGGGTAGTTTACAGAGACAGTGATTGGGCTCTGTTGTAAAGATAAGCTCTCTCAGTGCATGGGTCAGTGCAGTTAAGATGGCATAATGTATTGATAATAACATAATTTGCTTATCATTTGAAGATTTTGTGGCTATGGAGGAGTACAACACCTGCACATCATGCAGTAAAGCAATTACTGTTCTAAGAAGTGTCCTTCATGTTTATCATAACAAAGCCTTTTTTAGATTGTGTATGAAAGCTATTTCGCCAACTATATCAAACAAGAAATTATACTCATACTAATGCAAAGATAAGCCATGATTGCATTAAGGGATTGATAAATGGGAAGGGAATTAATGGGCAGTGAAGAATGAAGGGTTCCGTACCATCTAAGATGAGGTCCCACATGATTTTGACATAATCATCACGATCTGATCTGGACTGCTCATGCCAGAAACCCAGGGCGTGAAGGAACTCGTGTTCGATGGTGGCGATACGATCACAGTTTGTCCCTATTGACAATCTCTGCTTCCCAACTCGCCGATTACCAACAGACGAGAAACAGCTGTTTAGGGAAATCAAGGCTTTTATGAACATCACATAGAATTTACAATGACTTATTTTTTGTCAAAATGCTTCTTGGAAATAGGGTTTCCAATTTTAGTTTTATCCTTTAATCCTTGGGAAAGTATCGTTCTTCTTACCATCTGAACAAACTATAAAGGAATAAGTTTTTCTTGCTTTACCCGCTCCCTTTAAAGATAGAAATGTAGTTTTCTTCCCCACTCCACGGCTTGAAGTCGATACAGGTCTTAAGGCGGTACTGCTCAAAGGCCTTAAGAATCACACCTTTTGCATTGATCTCTACAGAGAAGATGATAAATCAGGTTCATTAAAGATTAAAAAAATATCTATTTAATATTCTCTTTTAAGAATGGCTGTCGTGTAGTGTAAATTTAAAAAAAGCACTGGTGAATTATTTAAGGTTCAAGATTACATCAGCTCTAATAAGTCTCACATGTTCACTCACAGCATCAGCTGTCAAACTACCAGATATCAAACATACGATGAAAATACCGCATTATGTTGCAATGTTCTGTTTTTATAAAACTCCCTTATATTATTATGCAAGAACATCACAGGTCTCTTCATAGATGGAAGAAGTGTTGATATAATTTATTAAAGCAATGGCAGTGATACAACTTAAAAAATACTCAATACAATTCTGATAGCAATATAGGGATATTAAGGTGAAGGTGGAGATGAAGTTTCTAAAAATACATTTTTATTTTTGACCCCTGTTAGTCTTGTGATTAATTTTGTTCTGTCGTTAAAAAGGGGGTATGAGGAAGTGGCTCCATGCAGTTCACAGATCAAAGTGCAGAACTAAGAAATAATAAACTAAAAAAAAGACAAAATCATGGAGCACTGGAGTACTTATTCCATGTTGAATAATTTCAAGTATCTTGAAATAAGAGATCTTTGTCTGGTTTAAGGTTTGTACAATTGAAAAAAAGACTTATTTATTCATTAATAACCCCATCAGCCGGTTGTCTGACAACGACCCAGAACTGAAACATCAAGCCACGCTAACCGTTTCATGAATTGTGCAAAGAAAGAAGACAAACATATCATTCATTGTTGTGTATAATCTATTTATAAGAAAAGTACATACTGCTCATATAAATTTAGTGTCTTACCCTTTAATGTTCAAGGGTAAAACACTAACATGCTTCTTGTATTTCTGCTCTCCCATTCTAAGCGTGTCATACTGTAAGTCTGTGTGACTGGGAGGCAAAAACAGCTTCATAAACTTGCTAAGATAACATAATAGAATAAATATAAAAAGGCTTGTGGTTTAAATTCTGTATAAAGCCCATTCACACTATTTCTTATTTGCTCATGAAAGTAGAAATCTGCCAAGTTAAAATACTTTCTTACAATATTAGCGACAAACTGCACACAAAGATTAATACAATGAAATTTCCCTTATGGTCTTTCCCAGTTTGATTTAATTATTACTGTTTTTAGAATCATCATCCCTTCTGTTATTGCATTAACATCTTCAGCACGATTCTTGTTCAACTTCTTTATACTCTATTGTACATTATGCTGTGTAATTGCTATGAAATTATAGACATTCTTCAGTCTCAGGTGAACTTAGACAGCTTCAGTGAACTTTGAGATTTTTTAACAGGCACTCTTACCTAAGTCATCTTCCATGTAATATGGGATTGTCTTTGGCCACCTGTATTCATCTCCTATGATGGAATTCCGAGTTTGTTTCTGCAGCAGCCAGTGAAAGCAATCACAAAGAACAACATAATTAGTTAAGGCTGAACTCTCCACCGCGAAATTCAGCCATGCAGTAGAAAATTAAAAGCAGCTGAATTAAGAAACCTCATCAAGCACGATGTCCCCCTCCACAAGATTCAACCCCGCCTCTGGAGACAAACAACGCAAAGAAAATAGTTATTTTAAGATTACTGAGTAAAAAAAAAAAGAAAGAAAAAAACTTTAGGGAATTTAAGGAAGTCAACTGTTCTTTCAACTCACCTTCGTTTATGTCAAAAATATCAAGATCCCGTCCACGGTCTACATCATAGTCTAAAATTGACAGACGTAATTGGACATAGATAAAGAAATGAAGGTTCTGGCAAAAGCAACAAAAAAAGGAGTGAAAATGTGGTGTGTGATTTGCTTGAAAAATGACTTACCTGGTATCTTTGCAGTGGGCACCAATGTAAAACAAAAAGAAGTATTAATTCATGACATGTTTATAAGATCCAAAATTTATTGTTATGATTAAACAGTATGATAATTAAATAAACCAATCTCTCACCACACAAAGGGCAGCACCAAAAAGAAGCCATAACATTTGAAAAACAAGCACATTGGTAGATATCCTTTCTGCCATGTTTTAGTTCCCACTGTACTCTGGAGTCTGCTGGTGGCAGGAAATGTCTTCTGACAAACATCCAGGGGACATAAATTGCAGGGCTTCACGTGAGTAATAAAGTAGACGTGTTTACTAGTCAATAACTGATTGAACCAGGGTCTGAGTTTTACAGCAGAGGGAGGGTCTGTAGTCATAAAACAACTTTAATCCACTCTGCTATCTACTAATAATCCTTACACATTTGCAGGTGCAGCAAAGCAGTCATGCAGAATTACTTACTCATGAGAGATGTACCATGCAGTAAGTTTGTATTATAATTACAATTTTGTAAAGAAAGTGCTTGGTTAGTGTATAGCGTTTATTAAGTTCAAAGTCGACAACAAGCCAGTGCTTAGTTAATCTTTAGAAAAAAACAAAAACATTTTCACTCTCTTTACTGTCCTCTGCAACAGTGCCATCATAATGGTCAAAAATTGTGATTTCTCTGGCTCTTTTTTTTTTTTTAAAAAGAAAAAGAAAAGAAAGGACAGCATTTGTGACCCCTTGCTGCTGCTTTGTGCTACTGATTGCTGACAAGTGAGGACAAATAGAAGGTTCTTGTGCTCACAAGTCCTCAGAAGAACAAAAATGGTTTACATCAAAGCGCTCAGTCAACAACTGACAGTACTCATTCTCACATGTCTTTGTCTTGTACACTACTGTTATTGACAACATCCTCCATGCTGAGACATAAGGTATCCACTTTATGTGGTGTTTTGTGTCTCCTGCAACTGTAAAAAACAAACAAAAAAAAAACAGTTTTTTTTCTGAATGTTTAAACTTTCAGCGAACTGGGAAAATTCTGTTGCTCTTATATAAAAGGGAATCACAGTAAAAACAAAAACAGTCAAGAGTTCAGTTTGAGTTCTGACAGATTGCAGACAGTTGCAGGATTAGGTTAATACAACTTAACCTAACAACACATGACAGATTACACTGTTTAATTATCTACTTAACAGAAACTATGCAAACACAAAGAAAGCAAAAACAAAAAACAATATTTACCACTTATTGTTAATCAAATGCATCTGTTCGGCATGTCAACCTTTAGAGTAAAGAAAAAGAAAAGGCTGTGAAAATAAAAGTATAGCACAATTTAACAAAAAGGTCAATCAGAGTGTTTTACACAAAAGATGAAACGCATCAGTGAGTGTAAAAAGAACATTGATTATAACAGCCAGGAAAGTTTTAATATTTGATCAAAAAAAGCAAGAGTTTCGGTAGATCTGTAGTTCTTAGGGAGTTTGCTCCCCATATATATAATTATATATCTTAAAACTGAAAGTAATTTATCCATGCTTACTGGACAGAAAACGAACCTGTTCCAGATTATCTAAAATTCCTGGAAGGCTGGATGTTTTAAGATCTGGGATGTATTTTGGCCCTTACATTTTTAAAGCTTTACAAACCAACAGCTTTCTTTTAACATGTTTTTTGTGAACACAAAGCCGTTGTAGAGACCTCAGGGCTGAGATAAAATGATGAACCTTTCTGATCTTAGTGAGTAGTGTTCTGATTAATATTTCAGCCACACTTGTAAATACACTGTTGTAATGTTAGTTACTGAAGATAAACGGATTAACCACATTTTGGAGATCAGCATGATATATGAATCTTTCAACCCTTGAATTGTTCCTTTAATATTAATAGGCTGATTTTCAGAAAGAAACAACAACAAAAAAAACAAAACTAGCTTACGCTGGTCACCAGTAGGCTACATAAATGATCAAGACTGAGCAAAGATCTGAAAAACTCAGGAGACTATACAAGCGCCTATCAAGACACAGGTGAAAGCAACAATCAACTGGTGACAGGTTAATATGTTGCTGTAGTCTGGGATCAACAATCTGATCTGATTTATTTTATTGTGCACATGCAAACATTGAATATAAGAAACTCCATAAGTAAACTCTGTGGAACTCAACTTTTGTCTGTTCAATGTAATGTACATGGCTTATAACATCATGACTTATGTTTTCATTGAATAAACTGTAAAATCTTAAAAGAGGAAGCAGTTTATTTACCAGTTATGATAAGCTGCCACAATATTCCTAAAGTCAGAGAGAAAAGACAGAAATATTTATGGTAATGTGCCATCTGCATTTCAAGTGCACATGCAATGCTTTTATTTGTCAGATCTTTTGCAACCATACCTATTTATGTGCAGATCTAACTTGATGCAGCCTCACATCTTTATGTTTGCCCAGTTTTGTGTACTGTTCTGCACTGCACTGCACTGTGTACTGTTCTGTACATGTCACTTGTGGTAGCTTAAACTATTTTCAACCAAGGAAAATTTGAAGACACAAACTGCATTACAAACATACATATTTCTGACAATGCAAGTTATTTTTTTCCTGCAAAGCCTATGCTCATAAATCTGCATTTCATATTGGCAAAGGTTGTAGTGGAACTAGGACAAACCAGGAGGACACAATCACACAACCTTTACATTAGTACACACTTTGTATTCTTTGGTGGCATCATATTTTCAGCTTTGCTGATTAACTATTGATATTTCCTTGCCTCTGCTTTATTTTACTCTAGAGATGGGTTCATGAGATAAATGGAACTAATGGAGCGGAACTGATG
>JAPMNP010702360.1:0-22251 GCA_029874935.1 Atherina boyeri | reverse complement strand
GTGTGTGTGTGTGTGTGTGTGTGTGTGTGTGTGTGTGTGTGTGTGTGTGTGTGTGTGTGTGTGTGTGTGTTTGATGTTTTGAAGCAGGCAGAATGCCGCAAATCTAAAAGCCTATCCTTTAGACACATAAAAAAAAATGAGGTTCAGCCTTTCCCTGTCTTCTGTCTCCACTCAGGATACGAACAGCTCAATACAATGGCTGCCTTTCTTCATCACTGCCCCTTCTTGAAGTCCGTTCCTAAGCCAGCTTTAAGGAGAACAGGAGCTGCTTTGCTGTCTCGGGCCGATCAATGTCCCATCATTGCTCGTCAGATCACTGTGAGCAGTGTTCCCTCTCTGGAGACCAAGCTGAGAAACTCACCCACCAAACCCAAGAGTCCTCAACTTGTCATGGTGGACCAAAGGAGGCTGTTTGCTCAAAGTGCCACTCAGGTGGCTGTGTCTGTATCAAAGGGCTGCCCTTTTGTCTCCTCTCAGATTAGGATGGTCCAAGCCAGCCCTGAAGTACAGGAGGATGTTCAAGATGGTAGGAATAACAATTAACAAAACTGGTAGCTGAAGATTTTTTACATATTAGAAACAATTCACACTCAGAGAGCTACTTTTTTTTTTTTTACAGGTTTGATGTCCTCTCTGTTGAAAGGTTTAAGAGAGGATGTGTTTCCAACACCAGGTCAAACCAACTCTGTCACCCACCTCCTCAAAGATAACATGGGTAAGCTTTACAGTTAGGTAGAAGGTCTCCAATAGCACTTGTTGGATATGTTTGGGCTTTTTTTGTTTGTTTGTTTGTTTGTGTCTTGAGTTCTGTTACTGACTGCAAGTCAAAACCCATCTATCCTGTAGTTGGCCCCAGCTATGACTATGATCGCTTCTTCACTGAGAAGATTGCTGAGAAAAAGAAGGACCACACATACAGAGTTTTCAAGACAGTGAACAGGAGTGCCACAGCTTTCCCGTTTGCTGAAGATTACTCTGTCAATGGGCGGGAGGGCTCCCAGGTGTCCGTGTGGTGCAGTAATGACTATCTGGGAATGAGTCAACACCCGAGGGTCCTCGGCGCCATCAAGTAAGACAAGACAGAACAGCCAGCAATGTGTGACAGTTTTAAAAAGTCAGTTGTGGTCTTTTTGGGAGTCTAAATGCATCAACATTTTCATTGTAATAGTTTCACATAAAAGATACACACTGTTTCATTTTAAAAAAAAATCAATGAACTGACTATTCAAAGAGCAATTTAAAAGTCATCAGCTAAAAATGTGAAGTGTCAGTTTGTTGGTTGGCAGGCAGGCCAGTCTGTCTTCCATTACAAACCCGAAAAATTTTGGACGCCTTGCTTCAGAATTGTTTAGAGACATGGTTATTTTCTGCCATCTTTTTAAGGAACCACAAGCAAAAGCATCAGTTTTCAACCCACAAATCATTTCTCCTATAAGAGCCTTCAGCCTGGTTAGTTTCAGGCCAATGCAGGAAAATACTGATGACGTCACTGTCAAGGGTTACAGGAAATTGAGGGGGGGGGGGAAATGCTGGCTGTTTTCCAATATACTGTAGACTTGGTGACTGATTCTCACAGCAACTAAAAATGAAAAATATTTAACCGGAGAGTAAAACAATTTAAACATAACCCAAAGTCCAATCTTTTCCGTGAAAGTCTTTTTATTTTATTATTTTGCCACTCCTCAATATTTCTAAAGTCAAATGTCCTGACAGCTCTGGTTCAGCATAGCTTTTGGTAGATATATTCTGGCAAATATTCTATGCCTCCTACTGGTTTATGAGCACACATCGGTAAATTTAAGGGCGGCAAGATTATATGGTTAGCATGCTAGCACTATACACACAGATGGCTAACATGACAAGTAATGTATGGTAAACATCAACATGATACTATGAAGTTGTTCACAAGTTAATGTCAGCATTACAGTGAAATAGTAGCATCATCATAACTACAGTATAATCTTGACTCGGTGGAAGAATTATCCTGTGGAGATAGCCATAGCATTTACAAGCATGCTTGATTTTGAAAAGAAAAAATTTCACGCATGTGATGACATGGATTATCTGAGCTAGAGATTGTATTGTTTTGTTGTGGTTGTTTTCAGAGATGCCTTGGAAAGGCATGGTGCAGGAGCAGGTGGCACCAGGAACATCTCTGGGACCAGTAACTTCCACGTGTCTCTGGAGATGGAGCTTGCACAGCTACACCAGAAAGATGCTGCTTTGGTGTTCTCCTCCTGCTTTGTGGCAAATGACTCCACTCTCTTCACTCTGGCTAAGATGCTTCCAGGTAAATGCTGATGCCTAAGATTTGATTCATATCAGATTGAAGGGATAAGAGCCTTTATAACATTCAACAATCACATTTGTAGATGTCACATAAATGTATATATACATGATAAAGTTGAGCAGTATCCCAAGATTACTTTACATTACTTTACTTTACTTTACTTTACTTTACTTTACTTTACTTTACTTTACTTTACTTTACTTTATTAGTTCACCCACACATATCAAGACAAATGTCACAGACCAAATGGCACATGTGGTCATGTGTGAATCAGGTCTCCCAGAGAAGCTATCCAAAGCTTATGATAGGGAGCCTGTGGACATACGGACATAATACATTAAGAACAAAAATAAAACTAAAACAAAACAGAACAAAATGGGAACATAGATTCTAGCACCAATCATACAGACAATAATACAAAAATACACAGTTACAAAATAAAAACACACAAAAGGAATCAGGACAATGCTTTTCAGATATACTGTAGTATACTATTGAAAAGGTTATAGGTATTAGTTTAGAAGTTCCTTCTTTAGAGTTTTCTTAAAGATGGATATGGAGTTCAACACCTTCAGCTTGTCATATAGTTCATTCCAAATCTTAACAGTCGACAGATGGAAGTCATCTTTACTCATTTCATGGAGTGTTTGCTGTGTTGTACAGGGTGCGAGTTCTACTCTGATGCAGGGAACCATGCATCAATGATTCAGGGCATCCGGAACAGCGGAGCCAAGCGCTTCATCTTCCGCCACAACGACAGTCGACACTTGGAAGAACTGCTCAAGCGCTCTGACCCCAAGACACCAAAAATAGTGGCATTCGAGACTGTGCACTCAATGGATGGTGAGCACTTTTAAAAGACTTAAAAAAAAATGTGTTGGAACAATTTGGAACAATTAAGTAAGATAGTCCTTACTATCTTAGTTAGTGTTGCGTCATTTGGTTCTTGGAAATCAGCACACAAGGAAAACATAACAACAAAAAGTTGTGATAGTCATCTTAGAAGTAGTTTGGCCATCAAGGCCTGATTTTTTCTTTTTTAATATTTTTTGAATATTTTTATCCCATCTCAAGGCCTGATTTTTAAAGTCTTCACTCATTTGATGCAGAGATTTTCTGCCACTTGAACTGTGGTAACCATCAATATGAGACGATGTGTTGATTTGCTATTTCTGAGGCTGGAACAAAATAATCCTCTCCAACAAAGGAAAGTCTTCTTTTTTCACCTTCCGTTCCTTGATGAGGAAAGGCTCATGAGCCAACGTCTGATTCTCTCCGAGTGTCTACTTGAGAAAACTCTAGAAACTCTTGAGCTTTCTGTCAAATCAAGTTCTTAAAGATTGACTGTTGATCATCATTATTCAGTTGATAAAAATAGCTGCAGTAGTCAAATTGAGCTATTTGCTGTGTACCAAGATAACCACAGAAAATGTTTGCCTTTACATAATTCTTTT
Organism: Atherina boyeri; assembly: GCA_029874935.1. Lineage (NCBI taxonomy): Eukaryota > Metazoa > Chordata > Actinopteri > Atheriniformes > Atherinidae > Atherina > Atherina boyeri. The sequence goes on along the minus strand of JAPMNP010702360.1, from coordinate 18,507 downwards.
TCTTCTCAATAGTTTTGAAGTCTTCAGTTTTATCTCTACACAATACAATAGAGCAGTAAATACCAGTGTGATATGGAATATGTAAATTTTCCGTGGAAAAAATGTATTCCATGAACTGGAATTAATTTCTGGAATAATTATCATTAATCACGTTTTATTAAGGGTAAGAAGTTACTTTTTTTTAAATCATTTTTCAAGAAATTTTCAGGAATTTCTAACCAGGTGATTATGATTTTTAATGGGAAAATTATATCAGGCATATTGCGTTTACTTTATAGTGACAGTGTGTGGCTAGGATAATAAGAAGTTCAGCACTATCCATTATGATTATAAAAATGATTCAAATCGGATCTAGAGTATCCATAGTGCTTTAATCAACAGATATTCTGCCATCTTTCACTGTCTCTGGTTGGGGGGGATATTTTGCTAACCTCAGCTACATTTGTCTGTGTGATATTACACCAGTGACAGCTCCATAAAGTACAAACTGTAGTAAAATGAAGGGATGACTGTGATGGTGTTTTCAACAGCATAATAACAAATCGTCATTTTTAATGAAAAAGTCTTATATTTTGTGCTCATACCTTTTCATCATATAGGACATCCTTCCCAGAGCTGACCTTTTCAGCTCAAGTAATCTGCTGTTCACCAATGCACAGATCTAATTATATCATTTTTTCTCTGGGGGTGTCAGGTGCCATATGTCCCCTCGAAGAGCTGTGCGATGTAGCTCATCGTTATGGAGCTCTGACGTTTGTCGATGAAGTTCATGCTGTGGGCCTATATGGAGCCCATGGAGCTGGAGTGGGCGAGAGAGACAACATCATGCACAAAATTGACATTGTTTCTGGGACCTTGGGTGAGTTTTTTCTGTGGAAAATCCATGGTGTATGTCAGGAATTTATAAATGATTCCATCATTGTGTTATTTCTCTTCTTTATTTATAGTGCGCAAGATGCAACACCTTTTAGGTTTAAAGAGAAGATGAATCTTACTCCCAGGCTGATAATTATTGCATCAGTCATCCACCAGCATTTTCTTTCATTTTGGACAAACAGCCTCAAACCGTCATAGATTAATTGTTTGTTTTTGGCTCATCTCCATATAAAAACTCTTGCACAAACTGACACTGTCACAGTGCCAACATAGCAGCAATAAGTCTCCCTAAGTGTGATGTTGTTCTGCTGCTGGTTAAATGAGGGCAGGAGAGGAGTGAGCTCTCGTCAGAGGAGCAGAGGTTTTATCAGCTGGGTGTCAGTTCTACTCCCTCTCTGGCTGTACTGATAAAACTGTCCTCAGTAAGTCCATGCTGCGAGTAACTTCAGTACAGCTGAAAGGTTTTAGGTAAAAAAAAATGTATTAAAAAAAATAAAGGGGAAAAATATCCCTGTAATCTAATCCCAGATGATAAAGTTGGACTTTATTAAGGCACCATTCTCGATGTGGCCCAAAAAAAAAGAAAGAAAGAAACCTTAAAATAATTCAGTAGTGATGCAACAAATATTAGGGAAGACTCTCTTTTTTTATTTGAGTCAAAATGATTACTTCAGGCTCAAATAAGAAGCTGAATAGGTAGAGGCTTTTGTCTTAGATGTCAAAGGTTATCGTTATAAACTTCTAATATACCTTTTACTGATAATGTAAATCCATATACATCAATAGATAACAAAAAAAATATTCAGCTGAATATCTTATGTAGGAACATTTAACTTCCATACTATATGATCTTTTATCATTAACTGATGTTTCCGGGATGTTCTGTACAGTTATTACAAAATTATCTTCAAGAAGATTCATCAGATGAATCGTGAGGGTTGGATAAGCATATAATAAGCAAGCAGTGTTTCATCACAACATGTGTGTCTTCCATTTGATGTATTATGGCAATATCATGATATGAAACAGAAAAATAATTAATCATTCGTAGTTTTATCACATAATTCAATTCAATCTAAGATGGAAATATCTAGGACTGAGGATCAGCATCTATCTTTGCATTACTATATAAATAAGTTGCATATGTTGCAAAAATAGCAAAATAAAGAAATATAAAGTGATATTTCTGTTAGAATATTTGTCACATCAGTACTTATGTTTGAAATATAATTCCTGACACTGATTATATGATGTTAACTGAGCTCACACAAATCCTCGTCTGCACCTGTTCCAGGCAAAGCCTTTGGTTGTGTGGGTGGCTACATTGCCAGCAGCACCGCCCTGGTGGACACGGTACGCTCCTACGCAGCCGGCTTCATCTTCACTACTGCTCTGCCTCCAATGGTCCTGGCCGGAGCATTGGAGTCTGTCCAGGTCTTGAAGAGTCCTGAGGGCCAGGTTCTCCGCAGAGCCCATCAGAGAAATGTGAAACACATGAGGCAGCTACTCATGGACAAAGGCCTGCCTGTGGTCAACTGCCCCAGCCACATCATCCCCATACGGGTATGAGGGTTTAAAATTGCTGCTTTCAATGTTCAATGTATATATATATTTATTTATTTTTTGCTAAATGATGCATATTCAGAAAAAAGATTAACACTTAAAGAAGTTAGAGTTACTAAATTAGATTTGCCTGTTTAAAGAGGCGACTGTCTTCATTGTTTTTTTTTTCCCTGAAAGACAATATATCAGCATGTAACAAAAAGACCAACATGAAGTAACTGGTGTGTTTGTTTTCCATCTAGCTTTTTCAGTTTCAGGGACATTACATTGTGTGTTGGCTCACTGTCACACCAATAGAGAGGGGAACAGTTGATAAGATGAGAGTCTTGAAATTACAACTGATTGTTCCTCTATAACAAGTCGTCATGTCTGTTATGAAAAAGAAAAAAACAACTGTTCATGTTTTTAGTACAGAACAGATATGAAGATTATGGGTCATGAAATAAAGAGAGTTGGTTATTATCATGGTCTGTGTCAAATAGGAAGAATTTCAATACAATTTGGTCAATAACAATAATTTGAAAGTTTAGTTATATAAATCCACATCATTTCAAAACATCATCCTGATTTGAAAGTAGCACTTTAATTTCTTATACATAATTTATTAAAAATTAATACAGCAGAAAACAGTTACCTGCTTAGTTTGTTTAAAAGTAAGTCTACTGCTCTAGTATAGTTAATAGTTTTTCTAAGCAAGAAAACACAGCCTGCCAGTGCATGAGGCAGTAGTAGGGGTGGGAAAAAAAATCGATTCACATAAGAATCGCCATTTTTTTGTTTAACGATTTTTTAATCGATTTTTTAAATAAAAAAATTATTTATTTTTTTTAAACATGCATTCCAGGCTTTATATTGTGCAGAAGCCCTTTATTTTTGTTCAAACGTATTTTATACGCTTAGACCTAATTGAGGACCACGCAATGTCTTTGATAAAGGCACTTCCCTAAGAATTAACTTAATAAATGTGAAAAAGACACTTTAATTTCTTCACATGTCATTCTGCAGATGAGAGTAGATCATGCTCAGAAACCCAATAAGAAATCTTAATGAATAAGATCGAATAGTTTTTAATCAAAAATCTTTTCGAATCGAAAATCGATTTTGAATCGAATCGTGGCCCTAAGAATCGGAATCGAATCGTGAGATGGTAAAAGATTCCCACCCCTAGGCAGCAGTAGACAATACATTATAGTGAGGGAAAAACTGCGTGAGAAAAAAAAGCATTCACAGTATGCAATGTTTGTTCAGAAACATCATATACAACCAGTCTTCTGTGAGACTATCACTTGGTCTACAGTTTCTTCACTATACATGTCCATTTGTTGTCGTAGTATTTTTGTTTTGGAGAAATGAAAACAACAAATGAAAATAGTTGGTGTGTATCACCAGTTCCTTCCTTTCTTCACTGCTGCCTGCCTGCCTTTTCATGCACTAATTTTTTTAATTTTCTGAATGAAAAACTCTCTACTAAATGGCTAATTTCACCTTTCATTACCCATCTCTAGGTTGGCAATGCAGAGCTGAACACAAAAGTGTCTGATACTCTGCTGGAGAGACATAACATCTATGTCCAGGCCATCAACTACCCCACAGTGCCTCGTGGTGAGGAGCTGCTTCGTCTGGCTCCCTCTCCTCATCACAACCCTGATATGATGGAGTACTTTGTGGGTGAGTGAGGGGATCCATTCTGTCATTAGGTCAGAGTTGTACTAGTAAACATCCAATTAAGTTAAGTATGGATGCCAGCCATAGCAATTGATCTACAGTATGAGTGTAATTCATCAATCTCTTTATGGGTCCCAACAATTCTACCAGTCACCATATAATGCAACACAAAATGACAATTCTCTAAGGATCTTACAGTTGATATCTCAGTTGCAAATCCATGACACCTGTCTTTGTATACTATAATAAGCAGAGCTGAATAAAAATTTAAATAAATAAAAACATTTAATTATTAATTCTTACAAATGTCTGTTTCATCAACAGGGAAACTGGTGGAGGTGTGGCAGGAAGCTGGCCTCCCGCTCAACAGCCTTGCCACAGCTTCTTGTACCTTCTGTGACCGCCCACTGCACTTTGACCTCATGAGTGAATGGGAAAAATCCTACTTCGGCAATATGGAACCACAATACATTACTGTGTCTGCATAAGTGCATGTTGCATCCCAACACAATAAGTTTAAAGCTATTTAAATAATGCTAACTGATACAAGCACTAATTCAGGTGCACAAACAGGATTACTAAGGTCTGAACATTGTGTTTAAATGTATTTTTAATGGACTCAATTTTAGTATTAATTTATGTCAATCTGTACTTCTGCATTCTAAGCTGTGTTCGCTTCCATGAATATGATTAAAGGAAAACCTCCTGCCTTTTGAAAGCATTAAGCCTGCACATTTGACACTTTCTTAAATATCTTATCAAGTAGTGATGGTTTGAATTAAAGTGTTTAGTGTTGCATGCTTTTCCTCTTACAGTATGAATGTATCATAATAGATTTATTTTTTTGTGTGTTTGTTTGCTTTTTCATTTGTTCTAATTTCCATGATAATTTATTTACTAATATTTTAGTGGTGAATACACACTCTTACAAAGTTGACTGGTTGTGCTGATGACTATCTTTGCTTTTCATACTCTCCCCTTATTAAAAGGATGTAATAACAAAGAGAATGAAAGCAAACAAATGTTGTTAGTCCTATAAACTTAAATTGAAATTGAAAGGTGTATTATGAACCAGAGCAATGTTTCCACATAAAATATGAAACAGCCTATAAACATATTGAAGATTTTTCATCAGTTTGATTATTCCCCCACAAAAGCTTGTGTACAGGCACAAACACAGTTAAACTTTAGTAGCTCAGGTTGAGTGTTTCGCTTAATTTCCTTACAATCGTTGCTAATTGACGTTGCAAGGGCTGGCCACTTCTCGTTTGACTCGTGTTCTCAGTCTGCGCAGCTCTGTGTTCTCACCGTCCACAAGGAGGCCGCATTCAATCAGTGTCCAGGCTTTGTCGAGTTTCTGCTCTCCATAGTGCTGCAGCGCCCCTCGAAGAAAACTCTCACCCAGACGCAGCCTCCCCAGACCAGCTTCCACACAGTGGATGGCCTGATCCCTGTGGAGCTCCAGAGCATGGATGAAGTCCTCCAGTGCTTCTGCCTCTCTGGAACAGAGCACCAGGCTTCGACCTCGCCGACACAGATCTTCTGCCCAGATTTTAGGGTCATCTGAACAGCTAGAGTCAGGGCCACCATGTTTTTGGATAACTTTGTTCAGGTCTGCAATGGCCTGCTCATGTAAGCTCAGCTGTGCAAAGCAGGCAGCTCGCTGGCGAAGATACTGTAATTTGTGATTGCCCACTGCTTGTACTGCCACTGTGAGAAGTGCAAGGGCCTGATCCCACTGGCCACCTGATGAAACGCTGCTGGCCTCCTGTGCTGCTGCCTGTTGAAGCAAAAATGTAGAACTATTAATCTTCATCTTAGTTTTTATTTTCTCTCTCTCTCTTTCTTGTTTTCGTGGGGACAATATTGTACATTTCAATTAAATAATTTTTATTTATTTATTTATATTCATGAAGAGCCTCCTAAATGGATGGAGGTGTTATTCCTAAAGATTTTAAATACAAATGGTGAGGAAAACTGGTTTAAACACAAGGCTTCACAAGTCACTCTTTGCACTTCTTCACTACAAGAGGACACATGGACAGTTTCATTAAGACAAATTTGCTGATGATTGTAGAGTAGAAATATTGCAAAAGTCAGGAGAAATAACTTTGGCAATTGTGCACTGCTTCTGGGATCCCAGCTTGTTGGCCTACCTGTGCCATGCATTTTCGCTGATTAAATGGGATTAAGGCCAGCAAGAAGTCGAGACAGGAAGAATCTTTCTCGGCCCGTATGAGTTTGCTGAGCCTGCGAGCTGCGCTGCGGTAGTTCTGCTGCCAGGCCTCCACAACACCCACTCTAGCTTGGGCTACAGCATCTCTTGGCTCCTGACCAAATACCTGGTACAGATGAGCACCAGCTGCTTTAACTTCACCTGGAACACATGGACCAGAATAGAAAAATTGTAATTACAGTGAAGAAAAGGCAGCAGGTGCAACAGCTCTATTCATGAAACACCACACAGCCCAAATCATGACCTCCTAACCCGATCATTTCTACAGAGAGCAAATGACTCCACCATCTCACCTTTAGCCAAGATTATGTCCACATAGAGAAGATGCCATCTTGGATCTCTGCTATCAGTCCTCATCAAAGCTCCACCAATTATAAAAGCCTCCTTAAGTTGCTCTTCATTGCAGGGAACAGAATTAGCGATCACAGTGTTTGACAAATTGGTGCGACAGAACTGATGCAACCAATCACAGACCAGCTTCTGTGCTTTGTCTTTGAGTGACTGGATGTCTTTGATGACTGTCTCAGGATTTATCTGAAGGGCTGCCAGGATGTCATGAATGCATTCCTGTGTAGAGAAGAAACTTAAAAGTCATATATGTTGTTACAACATTGTGTAAATTCAAATATTATGCGATATTTAACATTTTGGTATATCTTTAGCCACTTTTTAACTTGTCGATGTAGGCCAGGCTAAGCAGAACATTGGCAGATATTAATTAGACTACAATTGCTTTTACTGGAAATTTTTCAGTTAAAGCTCAAAGGCTGCAGGGAAACGTTTAATTATAGATTTAATTGGTGATCAGCATGTCACTTCAATTCACAATTCTGTATGAAAGGCTACATACAAATTAGGTTTGCTTGATTTAAATGTGGCATTGACAATATTTCAACTGAAAAATACCTTTTGTTGATTCAGCATGAGATATGTGAAGCCTCTTCCGCAGAGGCCTTGCACATGTTTTGGATGCTCCTTCAAAATGGCACTGAAATCAAATATGGCTGTCTTTCGTTGACCCAGCAGGGCATAACACTTTGCTCTCTCCAGCAGGGAGTCAGCTGCCTCGCCACCTAGGAAAACACAAATAATTACAATCTGATATAAATTTATCATACAGTCATTTAAACTTTTGCTCAAATAAAGCAAAATCTTTATCTGTCTTTATCGCTAATTATTCTTTGTATCACTATTCACATCATTCACATGATTACTGTACTCAGTGAGCACAGACTAATAACAAAAATCAAGCATTTCTCAGACTGTAATCACCAGAGGCCATGATAGCGATGGAGAGATAAGCCACAGCCTCCCTCACAGTGCTGTCCTCTCTTGCGCGATCCAGGATGCGTTTTGCTGCTGAGTGGCAGTGTCCCTGCAGCAGCGCTCGGTCTTTCTGCTGTGCCACTGCTAGCAAGCTTCGCAGGCAGCTGGTATCACCACAGACAATGAGCTTTTTGAGCAGCTGCGAGAAAAAAGGACACATTTGAAATATTTTGTTCATTGCATAGATACATCTGTGTAGTTTTAGGGGATCAGAGTTTTGGATTTTTACACAAAAAGTGAACACTATACTCTGCATCTGAGGGACGCAAAGACTGCATCTGCTCTTTTACCTTCATGGACCCAAAATTCAGCTAATTTAATTGTGCACATAAATATAGATCTGTGGCAAAAGTTGTCAAACAACACTTTTTTACAGAAAGAAGCTCCAAGCTTAAATCAAACATTTCAGTTGGATTTGAATGAATTGAACAACTCAAAATATCCTTTCATTTTCAAATCATTGAATCCAAAAATGTTACTGAGAGACAGCTGGTTTGTATGAACAATCAAATTTTGGTTTGCTAGTGTGTGTGTGCGTACGTATACCTGTGGATGGTGAGAGAAGACATGAAGAGATTCAATATACTGATTAGTTGGAGCATAAAGTTTGACAAACCTTGCATCAACTCATTATAAATAAAAAAAATCAAATTAGAGGTAATGTAAATGATTTCTTGTGGTTCCTTATTTCATTGAGCACTTGGGACAGTGTCTAAAAAGACCTAAATTAGTTTAATTTGGTTTGTTTTCAGCTTCCCAGGTGCTCCACTGAGCCTGAGCCTACATGTGCAAAAAATATAAACAGAATTGTAAAGTCACAGATTTTACACCAAACATTTTGCACAAATGATCAAAACACATTGGTGTCAGCTGTACCTGATTGGTGTCATAATGAAAACCTCTGTGTAGCTGCAACAGAGCAAGTCGAGCCAGGATTGGTGCCCGAGGATTGGTGGTCCCTACAGAAAGAAGAAGCCTGTAGGCTTCCTCCACTCTGCCGAGCTGGTACAAGGCATCTGCTGCAAGAATATGAGGCCCATCAGCATTGGGCTGGAGCTCCATCAGCAATACTGCCAGGGACTGAACACCAGCAGGAGTCCTGATTTAGGAAATGGTGCAACATTAGAGAGAAAGTTAGTGACCTTCTAATAGAACTGAGTTGGAATGTGCTGAAATATGCAGCTTTGCTTATATGACCATTCAGCACAGAACTTAATGTAATACTTGTTCAAGTGCATCAAACAGTGGGATCTGGGTAAGAAGCACTCTTAACTCATAACCTGTTGTTTTTTTTTTCATTTTTACAACAGTAAAAATATCAAACCAAATAATAACAAACATCATACCCTGATCTGTGGTTGTCTTTCTTCAATGGGGCTTGCAGCTGCCCATCCTGCTGGGAATGCTGGAAGTCCTCACTGGAACTGGACTTGGATTTATTCTCTGCTGTCCTCTCCAGCATAACTCGTCCTTGCTCCAGCAGAACAGTAAACAGCAGCCCTCGGTAGTTCCATGGCACCAAGCAGCGAACAGTCAGTGCTGTTTCCTGAGGATGCAGCCTGGCGGCTGTCATATAGTCCAGAGCTGTAAGATAGTTTAAGCCACCCATCATGCGCAGGATCCCCCTGCCACAAAGTGCCCGCACACAGCTGGATGGATGAGGGGTGCTGTGTTCAATCACAGCTTGGAAGTCTTCTAATGCCCCCTTGTGGTCATCAGAGATGAGCCGTGAGTAGCCACGAAGAACCTGAACTGTGTTTTGATAGCTCTGCTGTCCCTGGGCAGCAGCTAACTGGCTACAGATGGAGAGAGCCTCTTTGTGCTCCCCTCTGAGAAGAAGACAATCAGCCAGCCGCACCCGCAAATCTCTGCCTCCCCCGTCAGGCTCTAAATGACAAAGAGTCCGTAGCGCAGTGATCACAGGGTCCAAAAGTTCAACTCCTTCAGTGGATCGCAAGTCTGCACGGAGAAGGACCCTCTCTCTAAAAGCAGACAAACCCTTCTCTGCCTGCTGGCGGAGATGCTTGCGAGCAGCCATCCCTGTCCCATGATCAGTGAAGAGCTTTTGGAAGTAGATTCGAGCAGTGGCAGGTTGGACCTCAAATGCTTCCCCCAAATCTCTGCACTCCTCTGCAGTCTTTCCACCTGCTGACAGACAGGCTGCTGCTCGGCTGGTTAACAGTCTTGTTCTCCTCTCAGGAGTGTCTCGGAGTGATTTGTCTGTAGCACTCAGTGGCATTTTCTGATCCTGATCATGATTCAAGAGAGCAGAGTATACCTCTGCACTGTCCAGAAATCTGCCTGACCAAAACAAATATGCTGCTTGAAGTTCCTGTACTTCTCTATCACGAGGAGAGACAGCCAATAAAAAGTCAATAGCTGTGGAGTAATCCTCAACTTTTAACCTATCATTCTCCTTTGTTTTCACTGCCAATTCACTGTCAAATGACAGAGAGGGGTGTATGTGTACTATTTGGTCTCTGAAGGCCTTCACTATTTTGGGCAGGTGCACAGCCTGTCTGCTCTGCACCAGTTTGACAGTTTCAGATTTGTTACTCAGGTAAGCTTTGAGGTAAAGCCTCGGCCCGTTGGAGCTGTGAGTTTGAGAGAACAAGCATGCCAGACCTCGAGTTATCTCCAACAGGATACAAGTCGAACCATTTGGATAAGGGTTTCGTTTGCCTTCAACCAAAGCAGTGCAACGAGCAAAAATTTCTTCACAGCCGTGCCCACCACTCTGAAGAAGGGATTCCATTTTGAAAATAGTGGCTGAGAGATTGTTCGGGCTCAGTGTGGACAGGAAAACAGCTGCAAGGCCTTTATTAAGACCCTCGACAGGGTCGTTGTCCCCATGACTGTCCAGCCAACTTTCCAGGGTAGAGATGACCTCTCCCAGCCTGGACTTTTCCAGTTTCCGCATGTGGGACATGGCAGAGGTGGCATGAGTCTTGAAAGCAGACATGTAAAGGGAGATGGCCTTTCCGATGTCTCCTGCCTCAAGGGACTTGTCTCCATCTGCACATAGTCCTGAAACATTGACTCCAGGTCGAACCAAAGCAGTCATGATCAGCTGTTTGTTTAACACTCTTCAGCTGTTCACAGCATAACACCCCTGGTGTTAAATACAGGAAATGAAGATCAAAATACTTTTTCACTTGGTTTAAAATGTAGAATTATCAATATGTGATTATATAGGCTAATATGGGATACCTTTATCACATCAAACATGACTTACAGCTTAGGAAAATGGTGGTTTATATTTCAAGTTTATCAAGTCATGCCAGTGAACAACAAACGACAACCTTATTTAATTTACTCTGTTCTGATTTTTCCCTGTGGGAGAAGACGCTACTTGAATCTACTTAACTTGTGAGAAGAGGACTCCCATTTTCTGAGAAAAGGAGATCAACTTGAGAGAATGAAGTTTGGAAAGCAAAGCAGTTGCTTTAATGTTACAAATATTCCTGTTTTCATGTTGTAAAAACCAAAAATAAACAGGTTTTGTGTGGTTTTAATATTAGAGTTCAAGTCTTGTCACACTGCAAGCATTAATAACTTGAAGCTAGCAGCACGTAGTGATGTGCGAATCAATACTAAAATATCGATACGTCCGAAAGCAGCTAGTTATGTTTAGGAATCGATTTTCATGTTAGAATATCAATATTTCAGTGATTTGGGGAAAATTTGTATTTTTTCATGATCTAGACGACAGGGGACAGGAACTATAAAATCAAAATCATGTGTAAATTACACCCACTTTTCCTTCTGCCTGCCACACTCATATATTCAGTAAAACAGCCTTTGTGGGGTTTAAAAAATCACTTTGAAAGTGATTCTACAAAACATCAAGTTTACTAAAGGATGTGAAAGCTTTGTTTTTGGGCATATTTCTTTTCCTTACGATCATTTTTGGGTGTTGGATAACAGTTAAGTGGCATGCATTTTTTCAGCAGTAGGCTATTTACCATTTTATATATTTGTTACAACTCAACATTAGGCATTAAAGTCAAAGAGCGAGGCAGAAGGGTGTCTGTCTAAATTCTTATATATTCATATCTTATATTCTTATATTCATATCTAAAATTAGGCATTAACTATCTAAAAGAGGGAAATATTTCTTAAACATTCAATAAATATTCGTGATGTTAGCCTATGTTCACGTACGAACCAGCTCCAAGAGCTGATTCTTTGTAGTAAATGACAGGAGCCAATCCCTGTCGGAGAGAGCCTCAAATTCGTTTAGCTTAACCTTCTGATGCATGAATGATTTGAAAACTGTGCCACAAATTGTTACAAATTCAATATTTGACTTCGACAGACATGTACAGTGACACTTTTCTTTATTTAATATTATTGGACTTTTAATCTTATCTATCCATCTTTATCTATTCTATGAAAATATGAATAAAATCACAATTTCTTATAGTCATATAACATAAAATTCTATAAAAAATACAGGGTTATATCATTTTCTTATCCTGTTTATCACTGAGGCAAACTTCCTAATTACAATGTATATATTACATTTTATACTATATTTTTCAGTGAATGGCAGTGTATTGGATGATTCACTAATGTCCAGTGAAGTGGCTAATTTGCTAGTATACCATCCTGACCCATGCATATACTGGAAAACAGCATTTTGATAGGTGTCCACTGTGGTCTATGTATAAAAGGGTTGAAAATAGACATTTTTAAGATTTGGTAGATCACACATACAAAGACATCACCAGAGGAATGCTAAAATCAAGTTGATTTTACTCAGAAATGTATTCCTTGTGCTAAAAAAATACATAAAGTAGTTTATAGGCCTACATAGGCTATTCTTGCTCAAACTAACAAATAAAAAAAGTTGCCAAAATATTTTTAAGTAGTTCAGGGTGATTATTTTTCTTCAGTGTAGGCTATATGTTGCCAAAAAATGTGTGAAATATGGATGTTGGACGAGGGGCATGGGGTTTGAGGGTTTGGTGCATGGGTAATCTTTAGTCAACCTTGAAATCGGCTACCAGTATTACAGCAGCTACACAAGAATCGCCACACTTGTGTTGATTAGTTAATCATTGGTCTTTTACTCTGCTGATTTAAGTCATGCTTAAAGCATTTCTCCTCTCTGGGAGATAAAGGACTTTATGTCTAATAATAATACCATTGATTTTGCTCTTTTTCACTTAACATTTCGTACAGCATTATTTAACAATGCCCGGTGGGACCATGCATTTAAATGCCACAGAGGCTCTGACTGCAATATAATTTTATTGTGCAATTTTTTAAAATAAAATCAACCCTATGATTGAAGCTATATATACAAAAATAACCGTATAAACAGTTTTGTTGTTGACAATGGGAAGGACTCAAATATGTTATTGAAGGGTTTCCAGACACCAGAAATCCCTTGATTTCACTCACTGATTCAATTCAAAGAGATCATGCTGGAGACTGCAGTAAGTGAGGGGCTATCTATTGATTGGCCACCCTACATTAACTTCACACTTAAAAAAAAAAAATCTTATCAAGACTTATTCATTCTGATGATATAGGCTACAGTTTGGGAGAGTTTTTAGCGCCTCTGTGTGGCTTTTTCTCAGCCATTCTTAACCCTCTAGTCTAGCCCTTTGTTACCCAGCAGCAAAACAAAGAAAAGCTTGACTGCTACTTTTAATGTCTGAAATAGAAAGCCAACTAAACTATCTGACTGGTGTCCCCTTGTTTTTTCTATGTGAATGCACCGACAGCAGACGACTTGGGGCTCCGTTTTTGTAATTCAATCGCTACAGAGTCAGTGTTACCAGGACGACTCTTAACAGATCACTCGATGTTCTTTTTAAAAGTGTGTAGGGGGAAAAAGACTAAAAATACAGCAAAAAGTTGAAATGCAAAAAATACTGACCGCAATGTGCTTCACATCTTGGTAAATTTCTTTCTTTTCAGAGTGGGACAGCTCACAGCGCGAGCCGTTATTCCTTTATGGGACCGGTTGTCCGTGGCAACCACAAACGCTCAACTCACAAGGACACAATGCCGCACAAAGATATGATGCGTTCGCGTTATATCACGTTAAATCTCCAATTGGTCGCGTGCATTAACAGAGACAGAACAGGAGAAAAACAATGGAGTAGTCTAAACGTTCTGGTAGTCGGGAGAGAAAAAGTTAGGCTGCCTATTTCAGTCCCACCAGAAGCTAAAGGCTGCACTTTGCCCATGGGTTATAGGCTAATCAGGAATGTAAAAAGAAAATGAAAAGTTAAAGTTAACTTTTTTTTTTTGGAGAGGGGGGGTTCCCCTTCTCGCTAACATTATTTGCATGCATTTTTATTCACGTTTTATAGTTAGGAAAACATGTTAGGAACCACCACTTTTATCTCTAGGCCTGTTCTATCTTTTTTTTTTTTGGTAATCAAACAAACATAAACTATCTTTTATTTAATCTGTTATAGGTCCGCCTGACATTATTGTGGAAACGCAGTTGAGGTTTGTTGACTGATTAAAAAGCAGAGCTTTGTAAAATCATGTGTATTTGCAAAATATATTTAGCATATGCTACACATCATTGGACACAACTTTATAGCTATAGTGTTATTGTACAAGAATACAACGTAGCCTTAACTTTGCTCCCTTAAAGTTGTGACAATAAATTTACAAACATGAAATGAATATAATGAATATCGCTCAGCATACTGTCTATAATTGTTTTTTTTCTGCAAAGACACTATAGGCCAGGTGTTCTTTGTGCTACGCAAAATTTGCAATTCATGAGGTTTAGTTAATCAAAGAATAAAAGCTCTTCAAACAGCCTGTCTACATTCTTTGGATAGGGTCCTGTTCTCAAACTGCTGCTGCAGACCACCTGCTGTTGCTCAAACACTCAGTCCATACTCCCACCTTGTGGTCAACAATTTTATTCATGACATTTTTCACCAAAACAATTCAACTTTGATGATAAATGTGTATCATAAATGGCACCAGAGATGATAAAATAATGACATAAACTATTTAAGTAACAATCAGAAAATATATAAATAGAGTCAGGAAATTAAAAATCTCACAACTGGAAAATATATACACATACTGGACATGTCTGAAGAATATGACATACATTTGCGATAAATCATTCATTAAAAAAAGAAAAGAAAAAAAACACTCCTTAAACTGGAAAGTCCAAGTGCTTTCCTGTCAGTAAACTTCACTGACACACAAATACTCTCAAAATGAGATACCCAAACACCAGAGGAGAAAACCACCAGTTTGAATGGAATATGTGTGGTGAGGAAAAACCCAGACTACACTGTAACACTATTAAATTGCAGGAAACTGAAAACCTGACGTCCTTTGGGGATTTCAGTTTTCTTCTATTGCGAAGGTTCGCAACAAGAAACAGTGGCTGTTCTACCAGACTTTCATGTCAAATGGGATGAAGTAAATGTCAGATGTGGTGAAGTGATATGCAGCCATGCTACTCAAACATCACAGATGTCCTCAAAATGTTCACACAGTTTAAACGTCTAACTGAAGAGTCTTTTTTCACAAGTGAAATGGGAAGAAATCAAGCTAAGCACCAATATAATGATAAAATAAATAAGACTTAATTTCTTACCCTCTATATCAACACAATCATGCGCTTGCTCATGTTGCATATTAACCAATGTACAGCTCTTTCGTGTTGAACTCGAAGGAGAAGCTGTGTTTAACAGTGTTTTGACAGATTGCTGTTAGAAAAAAGGTGTTTTCCCCTTCTTTTCTTTTTCATTTCCCTCTGCAGTTTACCGAGTTCAATTACAAATAAAGATTTGCTTTTTACTAATGCTGCTGCTTTTGTTGATGTGCAAAGAAGCCACTTGATCAAGTGTCTGAGTGCACTGCAACAGATTTATTTTCCATTTGTACTTACTGTATATTTTCAGAGTTAGTCTACATATAAAATAAAATTCAAGCCTTGAGCTTTATCCAACCTGATAGTTTCATTCACCAAGAAAAATTCCACATTTTTCTGGAGTGTGTTTGATGGTGTTAAGAACTCAAAGGGACACTCCAATTGCATTCCAATTGAGTGGTGGTGAGACGGGAAATCTATCAGAACCACCTCTGCATTTTGTTGTGCCATTTAATTTCACAAATTATAGTCAGAGTACTTTATGACATCACTGAGGTTGTCTGTGGGTGCACCACATAGTAACTAAAGCTAATAATGGCTTTTTAGAACTTTTTTTTTTCTTAGAACTTAAAGTGTCTTGGGTGCTTGCATTCACACATGCAAAATTATTCTAACCATCTACATAATAGATGAACTGCGCATGAATCCCCACCTGTATCTTCTAGAGTCCTGCATTGCCCCATTCAGACCCTGTTTTGGGTAACTTCCTCAAGATGTGGATCCTTGCTCCACCTCAGGCCTCCACTGCAGTTTCTCCAGGCTTTCCTGCAGCAGCTGCGCGCAGCCTGATAAATTCATGTAGTGTAAGGATGAGTAGACATCATTCAGGCTTGCAGAGGAATGCTGGCTCCACAGCCTCAGCATCTGGTACTGCTTCTCTATGGAACCCAAACCAGCCTCAAGCTCCACGCGCTCCATTTGCTGGTCAGCCACTGAGAGTAGTCGCAGGAACTCCTTCCACCGACGCAGGGGTACCTCCCTGATAATAGCATAGAGCACAATGGCGGGCCAGCGATCTGATTGCTCGTCTTGTCCTGAAGTAAGAAGGAGAGGATCAAATTAGTCCTGTTTTTTAATGTATTTTATGCTGTGAAGCACTTTGTGTTGCATTTCTTGCATTAAAAGTGCTATATACTGTAAATAAATAAAGTTTCAAGTTTAAAGTACAACATGGGAGTCTCAGCTCAGCCCAAAGGGACACAAACACAAAATGTTGTTGTGGTTGAAGTCTTCATAAAAGCTTGAATTGGGCCTTATTTTTACTAAAATAAGTCATTTTTTCAAATGATTTGATAAATATAAACTGTGATTTTTAGCAGATCCATTTAGCTTTGAATAGATCCCATTGAAACAATTAAGAAATGAGATGCAAACAAAGAAACAAAGGGGAATCATGTCACTATGGATGCCAATGATTTCAGAGAAGTGAAAACATGATGTACAAGGATGTGTAACACCAACCTGTATTACCTATCTGATCTATCATTTCCCTTAATGTTGAAGTGCTGATGTGCAAAGAAAGTGAGGACATCCTGTTTCCTCATCTCCACCTCTCAATTGATTGAAGATAAATAGTGTGTAGGATAAGCACAACTTGCAAATTTGCAAGAAAATTGCAAAAAGTGAGAAAGAGAACTGTGTCCAATCTGATTACAAGACCAGCATTTACATTATCCATCAAAAAACGCACATTATACGGCACATATCCGTTGTTTTTACTAAACACACTGCTGACAATTAATCTCTTCATCTGAACAGTCTTCTCGCATCCTGTATCGGTTTAACTTTTAAAAAGATTCATGATCAAGTCCTTGTATGTTTAAATACAAGAGGAAAGTTCTGTGGCATGTGACTATTAAAACAACAAATTCAGAAATGCTGTGCTGATTTTCTGACATCTTTACCTCTTTAGCCCCAAGAGACCAACAGGACTTCTTTGTATCTTTAAAATGGATTAATGTGAATCCTCTTGGATTGTTAATCAGCTTCTCCTCCTTAGGGCTGAACTATGACTTTGTATCCTTTTTTGTAAATATGAAAATAATAACATAAATCTTTTGGATGTATAATATCTCTTTTTATGTTAACATCACAAGCAATTATTAAATAAAGGATCATGTTATAATCTGTTTCTAATCAATTCACGCAGTCTTGATGAAACCTTTCTATTTCTTCCGGCAACTTCTTAATAAGACACTAAAGTAGTCGACCTCTGGTCCAATTTCAGCTCACTTCAAAAAAGTCCTGAATACATTTCAGGGGAAGTTTCACAAATGCTTTTTTGTAGCTCAGGTCAAAATTTCTTGCTTCTATGAACCAAAATGTCTCTGAAGACCTTAGCTTTACACACCACTAAATTTCATTTGATAGATACTTGCCCTTTCTTCATTATCTTATGAAACATCTTTAAAATCGACATTTACTAGTTTTGCATCACAAACATATCTGATGTTTATTGAACCAGTTCATGTCTCATTCTCTGAAATGTGTTCGGGCAATGACGCAATCCACCTCTTTGATCATTGCTGGAGAGGAATCTTGACAAAGTCACATTTTACCCAAAGGACATACAAGACACAAGCAATGCATTATTTTATGGATGTTAAGAGCTGCATCTTACCCAAACCGTTACTGTCTAGCAGGTGGTTACTGTTGTGAGCAGGTGGCTTCTGACACAAGGACATCATGGGGGTTTCCTCAGGAATATCAAATGTCTTGAAAGAGCAAATAAGAAAAAGAAAGTCAACCTTTTTTTCTCTCAAAAGGGCAAAATGCCTCAGCCTCTTAAGTTATCACAGTGATGCATCTAGGCTTTATATCAGCTGATCTAAACAAGAAACTATATAAAAAAAATCTAACCTAAAAACCCTTGAACCTTTGCTCTTAATGACCTAATAATAATGACTGAAGGCGTACGTGTGTTTAAGAGATTCTTTTCACTGTCCACCTACAGTACTGCAACAGTTTAGATCTCTAAACAGAACACAAAGTGCATGAAATTTTGCACTAACCAGTGAGGTCGGGCTGCTGTCTTGATTCCTGCATCGTTCTGTTTGGAGGGAAGCAGATATAATCAGTGCACTTCCTGCTTGTATAGAGATAGGTTGCTGAGATGTCAGAAAGAAAGAAAGAAAGAAAGAAAGAAAGAAAGAAAGAAAGAAAGAAAGAAAGAAAGAAAGAAAGAAAGAAA
>JAPMNP010702331.1:0-11085 GCA_029874935.1 Atherina boyeri | reverse complement strand
GCGTGTTTCAACCGAACCAGAAAAAAAAATGCCTCTGCACTCAATTGGATAGACCTATAACCAATCAGAGCAACAGTGCAAATTCAACCCAAGCGCTCTTAGGTGACTGTCCATCATCGTAAACCCGATTTGATTGGTCCGAACAGCTCTTGTTCGAGCATAATTGCTCCTCAACGGAGCAATGCCAGGCCGAACTTCCAGACCTCAAATGTTGTGGGCGGGACTAAGTTCGGCTGGCACCCACGCTAACAACATATAACCCCACATCCAAAACGAAGGGACAAAGATAAGAAAGATAAACTACTGTTGCCTTTTATTTGAAATTAAGGAATTAGTAGTACATGATTTTACTTTAATGTCCTTCATGATATGATATCAGTGATCTTGACATTTTTCTCTATTTTGGGAGGGAAGGGAATTATGGTCATGAATAAAATATTTATCAACCTAATTCATGCAAACTCCTTAATGGTCTAGTACATTTTGTAGATGTTCATTGCAATATACTGTATATAATTTATGTTCTTGGCTAGATTCATGAAAACAACAGGAAAGAGTTGTATACTAAAGTACCAAAAAACTGAACACACAAGGCAACTACTAGAAATAAGCCACTAATTTCTGTCTAGATCCTGATCATCAAACTACAACTTAACCGTAATTCAGCATAATTTGTCAAGCCATGTGTAAAATTGAATTGACAGTAAAGTAAAATAAGTATCAGGACATTAAATTATGTTGAACACAGTTGTTTCACTTTATTGGAATGGATCACAGACACAAGACAGCCCTGCTTGATTCTAGCTGAGAAAAATGCCAATGCAACAAACTTGCAACACCAATTCTCCTTCATGTCCTCTGCATATAAAAAAAAAACACGAAAACAGGGATTGAAATCATAAAGGTTCAATCTTTTATACATTATAAATGAAAACTGTGATGTTTGAAACACATTTAACGGGTGCAATTTTAACTTTAGCATGCAAAATATTTTAAATAAATCAACTGTGTGGACATGATCAGTCAGAATCAGGAACATTCAAATCATCTGTGGGTTTATTTTGTTTATGTTAAAATGATTAGTTTCAAGTATATATCTAATGACAAATGATCTCAAACTGTATGGTGAAAAAATATCTCAAGACAACAAACTTTTGAATTAAGAAAACAAAAGTCACAACACCTGAAAAGCAGTGGAGATCCAAAACCACTGTAAGTATATAACAAACTATCAGCATTTACAAAAAACACAATATTTTACATTCAAGCATACCTTCTCAGTTTACACTTAAGTACATTATGTACATGGATTATCCATGTCCTTTTCTTTCTTTCTCAAAAACTGCACATTTTCTTACACAAATCCATCAATCCATATTCATACCACATTCAATCATCATTCATCCACAACTTCATAATCTCTTAAGAGTTTATAAACTCATTCCTCCTCACAAACCCGGCAGAGGTGTCATTATTTAAAAAAGAAAAAAAAAAGAAAAAAACAACATGCCTTTTGTGTCATCAGAGTTCAAAGTAAAGCAAAAACCAAAACTAAAGCTGAGAACCGTGAAAAGACTTGAAGCACCTCGAGGGAAAAGAAATCCATTCTTTAACACTGTAACTTGAGTAAAAACTGAACATGCACTGGTGATGTTTGCATTTTAGGACCACATTAGTGGGGTTTTTAGGTAAATTTTTCGTATTCTTTCCAAAATGTCCAAAGATATTTGAGTGACATCAGAAAATGATAAAGAATTAGCACTTTTGATTAATCTGTTTGGAGTTAAATCTATTGCTGATCTGCTTTTTAACGTGGAAAAGGTAGGTAATCTGGATGTAGTAAAACAAGGGGAAGCATGCTGAAAAAAGGTATACAACAAAAATAACTCATGGAATGCAGCAAACACCACAATCTGATGAAACAAAGGGCCCATCAGCTGGGAACGTCCAGCTCCTCTGTGCCCATGAACTCCCCTAACATGCCGTCACACTGACCGTATGCAGGCTCCAAATATGGATGTCCTTCCTTACAATGCATTTGCCTCGCCCTTTCCAAATGCCTTAGCTCAAACTCATCGGGGTCCACAAGAGCCTTTTGGATGGTAGTTTTCTTAGCCATGGGAGACAGTGGGACGGGGACAAAGCTGTGGTAAACAACTAATGGTGGAGTAAGAACTTCCATGGGGGATGCCTGGGGTACAGCACCATCTGGTGACTGGACTGGCAGCTGCACATATGTTCCTGTTTCAGGATCAAAGAAGGTCTTTGTCTTTACTTGTACAGGTAAGTCAACAAAGAAATACTGTCCTGAGTCTGGATCCTGGAGGAGCTTTCTTTGGGCCATGGGGAAAGACTGAGTAACGATAGTGTGTTCAATGCTAGACTGGCGAGAGAGCTGGCTGTTGTGGCTGGTGTGACTGGTATGGCTGGACTGGCGTGACAGAGATGAAGGGTGAGGTATTTCAGCGCTGTAGGCATCAATACTGTGACTTCTCCTCAGGGGGTTGTCTCTGCTTGCCTTGTCTTTGGCTCTCCCTCTCTGCTGAAGCTCATCCATGATGGATTTCTCAATACGCTGAGCCCTTGGATCAAGCTTCTCGTTCATTCCCACATCAGCACTCAGCCTTCGCTCAACTTTCCCACTCAAGTACCTATCAATGCTTACCGATCGTTGGATCGCCCTGTCTGAGGTCGGCCTCTCGTTGACATGTGATTTGTACACTGGTACATTGCTGATGACCCTATCATTGCTGTAGTGTCTTTGCTCTGGCTTATCTCGAACGTGTCTGTTGCTGCTGCGGCCTTGTCTTTCTGGTGCCGCATCGGGTTGTGCATCTCTGCTCTGGTTATTCGCTTCCACTGAATCACGGCTCCGTCTCCGAGTCATGGGGCTCATTTCTGCTCGTTTGTGATGGCGGTTTTCATCGTAGCTTGGTGGTATTTCACTGTTTGCATTGCAGTCATCACCGTGGTGGTTTTCTTTGTGATGATGCCCGTCGTCAGGTTTTCCTCTATGTCTTTTCTCGCCACTCCTGCCAGCTTTAGCACTGCTGCTACTTTTCTGCTCTGACTTGTCACTCTTGTGTCTCTCTGCTCTGTGTTTGCTGCTGCTTTGAGATGACTTGTGGGACAACTTCTGAGACTCTTCCTTCTTCATCCTTCTATTTGTAAGCTTAATGGCTTTTTGAACTGCCTTTTCAGATTTGGGTAAGACTACTGGTGGCTTGGGCAGGCCTGTTTGACTGTCATTACCACTACAGGTGGACCCTGATCGTTCGCTGAGAACCTTTGTCCCTTCACTGTCGGCATTCGGTGCCGTATAATCAGCTGTGTCAGCAGTACTGGTTGGTAAGCTTTCTACACCTTCTGATGATGGAGTCACCCGAGAAAATTTGTCTTCTTCTTGTGGGACAGTGAGTAAACCTCCACCTTGGGGTTTCTTTGGGATTTCGCTTTGGAGATTTGAAGGTGAGAAGGGCGATTGGTTTGGTGGAATCTCCTGAGGTTTAAAGATTTCTCCCTGAGTTACGAAGCTATTGCTTGTGGAAATCTCGTCAACCAGTGGGGGCTCAGGATTTTCCTGGCCTTCATGTACCTCCTCTTCTACCTTGTCTGAATCATTCAGACCCCCTCTTGGTGACCAAGGTGGTAAGACTTTCTTCAGCTTGTGACTGAAAGTATTATCTTTGACTTTAAACAAGGCAGGGATTTCCAAAGTCGGCGATAAAGTATTAGTGGGCGACACTATTGCCGTATCACTTTCTTTGTGAGTTGTTCTTTGACCTGCAGTAACATTATCTTTATCTGCGCTATATTTAGACTCTAACTCTGGCTCTTTATGAGGAGATTTCATTGGCTGCTTTAATCCTTCCACCTCACTTTCATGATCACTCAAAGAATAGTATTCCATCTCTGCTCTGTCCGAATCCTTCCGGGAGGCAATCTGCCTTACTTCCTCAGTCTCCTCCATCTCTCCAGGCAAGTTCTCCAAGGACTGGAAGACATTTGACTCAGTCTCAGTGTTTCTGTGCAGTGCACTCTCCACAGAGAAGTAGGAAGATTTTGAGGACAAGCTGGCTTGATCAGGTGGGCTCTGAGGGACGCTGTTGCCATTTACAAGTAGCAAGGGTGATAGGATATTCCTGGGGATTTCACTGAGAAGTTCTGTTTCCACATTTATATCCTCATCCCTAACCGTACCAGGTTCTTCTTCTGCTGTTGGACTCTTGGTCATATTTTCATCTGTTGTGGTTAAGTCTGGTTTTAAAGGGGCCTTTAACTTTATCTTGCACGTCTCCTGTGTCTTAGCACTGCTGCTTTCAGTTGGGACTTCTCTTGTGGGACTCGTAACTATCTGCAAGTTGTTTGATGTAGTTTTGTTTGCTGTCAGATTTGGTGACAAACAGAGAACATTTTCAGGTTGTATGTAGTTTGAAACTAAAACAGGAACACTTATAGCTGCATTTGTACCAGAAACTGATTTTAAATTGTCATAATTATTCTTCTCATATCTGTCCCTCATGTCACTTTGACTTGGTAAAACTTCATCATTGTTTATTTCTTGTATTTCTGAGCCTGTTCTTGTCTCACTTAATGGCTCTTCATGGTTTTCAGAGTCGCTACTTTTGGAAAAGACTGTTTCGTCCTCATTATCTTTCACTTTATTAGAGCCTCCATCTCTCTTATTACTTCCTTTTTTGCTCCTGGGAGGAACAGGAGGAGTATCTAGTTTTTTGTCATCGTTTTCATTCTTCAAGTGCTCTTCACTTTCCTCAGACACCTGCTTTGCTATTTCTTTAAAATTAAGAGGCTTGTCAGTTAATTGATCTCTTGTGTGTTTAGCTTTATCAGTTAGAAGTGTGTTTAGCTCATTTCCAAACGTGTCTATGCCCGGCAATGCTATCCTGCCACCTGATCTGTGACTCTCACCAGGTTTAGGCTCAGTTTGTGATAAAATCTGTCTCACCTGTTTATGGTCTCTCAAATCCCCTAATCTCTCTTTTAGGTCTTTATCTTTAAATGAAGAAGTGATTCCATTTTGTTTCTCTCTGACTTCCGTATTGCTGTCGTTAGTAGCAATTCTACCTTGCTGTACAAATGCTTCAGAGCTCCTGTTACTGATATTTTCATCAGACGTTGGATTTACATCCTGCTCTGGGAATTTATACCTTCTCCGCTCACGTTCTGAGATGATCTCTTCAAGTGCCATTTTGGCTTTGTCATAATTGTCATTTATAAGCGCTTTGTTTACGATGACATTGCTGTCCAACTTGGTGAAAGCCTCCTGCATGTTTGGTTCCTCTTTCTTTGTAAATATTTCTCTCTTTGCCGAAGTATTTCCCCTCATAGACATCATGCCTTTCTTTATATTCCTAAGCTCTCTAGAAATTAAATCATTTTTAGCCTTCGCCTCTTCATCTATTTTAATAGCTTCTAGTTTTCTCTTTGCGTTCTCAAGCATGCGATCACCAAGCTTCACTTTCTCCAGCTCTTTTAAAGCCTGCAAATCACTGACTAAGTGCTCGCTGTCTTGCATTTCTCCAATTGATGTACTCTTTTCATCTGTTTCTGTTCTCAAGTTCACATTCTCACTGCCTTCCTCGTACTGCTCTGCTTGTTCATCGTTCGTCGCTGAATATCTCTGATTTTTTATGTAATTGTTCAGCCTGGCTGAGAAGACATGTTTGACCTTGCCTTGTTTCTGGACACGTTCCTTCTCTTTTGGGGGCAAATCTCTGTCAGAATTAGTCGTTTGTTGTTTGTCAAGAGATTGCTGAATATCTGATTTTGTGAAGTTTCTTTTTGGAACTGGTGGAGGCTCCTTGTTTATGTTAATTTTGCCAACCAGTGGCACAGTAGTTGATTCATTTCTAGTTTGAGATAAAACATTGTTGCCTTCATGTACTAAACCTTCTTCCTTGCCTCTTATCATTTCTTTTAAAACATTCTCATCCAATTCTTTCTGCCTCAATTCTTCTGTGTCTGACATATTTTTACTAATGCTATCCGAATGACTTGTTGACCGAGCTTTAGTTTTCGCTGCATTAATCGCTTCCTTTGCTGCTCTGATTACATCCTTAGTACTCATAGTTTGGCCACCTGACTCTTTTTCCCTAGGAGTCGGCTGAATTCGAAAGTCTTTTGCTTTTGTGTCTTTCACTGGGCATTTTGTTTTCTCTGAAACGTTTGTGGGTCGTTTCCCTTCTGATTGAAGCCCAGGTGAAATCGTGGGTGAATAATCTTTAATGACGTTTAAAACACCTGGTGAAAGCCCTGTGTTTGTTGGCACAGATTTTGGAGAGAGCATTTTGTTGTTTGTCTCAGTTGTTAGCTCAGGGTGTGCGGGAGTGCTGGTGCTCTGAGGCACCTGAAGATATTTCATATCACTGTCAACAAGACTGGATTTCTTGTACAAGTTAAGAGAGGGGTAGTTTTGTTTTTGCACCATGGGACTCCTGTTTGCTTTTGAGTTTTTAAATGGAGAAATGGGGTTTTCTTCTCCATGACTGCTCCTCCCTACAGCCTCCCGTTTAGTGTGCAGTAGATTTGTTAACAAATAATCATCCGACAGAGGTTTGTCACTATCGTGCTTTGTAGGATCAACATTTGAGGGTCTAATAGTTTCTGAAATTGGACTGCAAATTGTCAGTCCATCTTTGAAAATGGCAGGTGTGCTTAAGCCAGAGGCGTTGCCTTCCGAGCCAGCTTGATTCACATTATCAGATTGCGGGGATTGGGCATCACCTTCGGGCATCTCTAAAGTTTTGAATTTAGGTGGGCTGTAACGGCTCTTCACCCTTTTCCTGTTGTCTTTCAGGTTAAAGAGGATGCTGGAGGCGAGGGATTTGTAGCTCTCTCGCTTGATTGGAAGTTCAGGAGTCACTTTGGCTTCAGAGTGAGGCCTACCTGGGAGATCAAGAGCCGAGGGCGAAAGGACGGTTTGAAGGATTTCTGATGTTTCTGTCGGTTGTCTGGAGGGAATGAGGGGAGTCATCAGCTGGCAGATGCTGAACGGAGTAGAAGCCAAAGAGTTGGCCTCTTCCACTGCTTTCACCTCCACAGATTTAAATTCCTTTCTAATCAACAAAAGACTTTCAACAGCTGCTTTTGAGTAGCTGTCTTGAGGTGTTATCCCAGCCTGGCTGGCTGGAATAGCACTTTTGGCCCTGGACCTGTTGCGCCTCCAGGGGGCAGCAGTCCCATCCCATCCATCTGAGGAGCACCTCTTCTCTGCAGGAGTGGCTGAAGGCTTTGGCAGAACCTTTGGGGGTGGAGGGGGAGGGATGGGTTTAGGAGCAGTGGGGGGAGAGGGCTCAACTGCTTCTTTGTGGCATGTCTGTGTCTCCTCTATATGCAGAGTCTGTTTTCTATGGGCCTCAGTTAGCTCCTTGTAAAATGACATGTCGTACCATTTAGGGGCATTATCTGTAGAGAGAATAGTGGAGACTGTGTCCCCGTGGTCAAAGGGGAACTGGCTAAAGTCTCTCCATGTTTGGAAGGGACTTAACTCACTATGTAGGAAAAAGTTTTTGATGTTAAGTTTTCTTAACTTGACCGTGGATTTCCCATTTTTAAGTTTTGTAGATTTCCCAGAGGGAAGACCGACATCTTTGCCCGTTTTGTTTGATAAGCCATCGCCAGACTGCTGCTGCAAACGCTCCTTATAATGTCTATTAGTGAGACCGGTGTGATAATCTGTGGAGAATTCTGATAACTCCCTTTGGATGCTGCGAAGTGCAGACTTATCCCACGATTCCCCATTAGAGTCCGTGACCCCTCCGTTTTTGATCAGCATCCCCTCACAGCTTTCCTCAGCAACGCTCAGTGCCTTGAGGAATGATGACATCTGGGATATGTTCTTCTGTGCATCCTTTTTGTCATGCTTGTGATGCCCTGATTTTTTAGATTCCTTATGGTGATTCTTTTTCAGAGGCTCCCCCACCAGAGGTTTGTGACAGCTAAAAGGCGAGTATCCGTAC
Source organism: Atherina boyeri (assembly GCA_029874935.1). NCBI lineage: Eukaryota > Metazoa > Chordata > Actinopteri > Atheriniformes > Atherinidae > Atherina > Atherina boyeri. Next base: position 3,106 of record JAPMNP010702331.1, on the reverse strand, counting down.
AAGAAGTCATCGTTGTAAACTGCGTCGTCACCAACGCAGAGGCTACGGAAGGCCCTGTCGGTGAGGGTGCTGACCTCTCGGTCAGTCTCGTCCATGAACAGGTCGGTGAAGCCATTGGGGAAGCGATGGTGGAGCATGCTCCCCATCCGATGGCTAATGTGTCGCTTTTCCACGCAGCTCATGATGTCAGCAGTTGTCTCTGCGTTTGGTCATCACCAGTCTTGCTTCCTTTGTTGCTGCAGATCCTTTGCTTCTGCTTCAGCTCAGGCCGGCATCAAGGGAGAGTTGAGATCCTACAAGGAAGCCAGCGAACACAGTGTTGGTGCAAGCATTTATCAGTCCAGAAATTCATGAAATAGTAATTTAATTGTCATGGTTACTATAAATGGTTTAGAGCTCTTGAAGTTGCACTGATGACCTTTACGTACACAATATGTGGTGACTTTGTCTACTCCCTGCATATTTACAGCATAGCCAAACACTTCAGACCATGTGCATGGTTATTTTAAGCAGTGCTTTAAGCACTAAACATAGTGTTGGAGGCTCTGTGAAAACCTCCTCTGAGTTTATGGGAAAAACTGAACATTGCTATTGTTCAGGAGTGTACATATTCCACCCATCACAATCACATCCCTTTGCATGCAAGCTCTTTGTTCCTAATACAGTCAGTTTAACTAAAAAGCAGACAGATCACCTGCAAAACTGTTTAAACAATATTCTTAACAGCAATTTTACAGCATGGTGTGCAGGAAATGTAATCAATCACATGTGTCAGAGTCCACCTCAACAGCAGCTGCTCTACTGTAGCTTACTTTAGCTAACTGGGTGAGCTCTCAGAATAGCTCATTAACCCATTTATATGGCCTGACCTGAGAGCATAGCCACTGACACGCAACTTAAAGATTCAACCATCCACGCAACCATCACCCACTCGTCTGATTCTGACAAATACAAACATTTAGTGAATCAGTGTGTTTGACTGAAGTTGTGCATTAAAAGAGGATAATCGGAAAGTCTTCTCAGGTGTTAGCAAACATTTATGTTCAAAAGCAAAGATGGCCGAAAAGAAGGATACTTCAATAAGACAAATTATCATAATAATCAGACTTCTTTTTAACCATTATTCTTATTCCGTCTCATAAAACTGATAGAACTGAGTGACTTTACTGTATCTCAAGCCAGACTTACTGAATATGTTGGCTTTCCAAGACACTTCAGTCGCCAACAATCCTCCAGCTCTCATAACCTGAGATCAGTTAGCAACCGCGGTACTTTCCCAGCATCTGCTCGTGTATTTATACCTAAGGAATGAGGTTGCACAGTTAACTACACTGTATAAAGGCTCAATGATTAGAGCATGGTGATATATATTTTTTCTGTAGGCATGTAAATTCAAATAATAAAGATGTAGCAGCATGATTCCACAATCATTTCATTACAGGACAAAATAGATATGCAAAAATGCCATCTTCCTGTCGATTTGCAAATGAGATTTTAGCCTAAAAAAGTAAGAATTTCATGACAGTTCATATTTGGTCTTCTGAGCCTTCCATTTCTCTGTAAACATTAATCAAGTCACACTCGGGCCTCACCTTCTTCATGGGTCTTTCATGCTGAATGCTGCTACCCGACACAATGCTCAGTTTAGAATCCGGAAAACTAATGTGGCACCACCTGCTGAGAATATTCCAGTTAGCGGTTGTCAATCACAAAATTTTTCTGAGGTTTTCTCCTCAAGTTGAAGAAACAAAAGAAACTCACCAAAGTGAGTCAAGCCCTTGGATCCATGTTCAGATGCACTGGTGTGGCTGGGCTCTTGAGCACCAACTCAAAAGATACCAAAATAGACACACAAGTCAATGTGGCCAAACTGAGCAGAAACACAGGACCTGGCTAGCTAGCTCACATTGGAATAACCAGTGGGTGTCGAGTGGCAGGGCAAGACAGGCCAGTGGGATGAAATGGACACTCTCATTGGTTATTTTTGTAACTAAGCAGCGAGTGCTGATAGGCTATGGCATGGACCCTCTATTTACTGTCTGGCACCTTTAAAAACATGACAGGGCCTTCTTATCAGTGAAGTGGAGGCATTGATTAGTTTGGGCTATCCAGAGTGGGTGGGGTGTTCTTACCTGGTTAGATCATTAGCTAATATTAAGCAGCTAACTCATTTTGCCTCTGTCACCCAGTGCACAAGCTCTCTGATATAGCCCATTGCCTCAGACGAGTCCGGATTAGCATGACAGTCCCTGAAGGAGAGATTGGTAGCTGGGGGCAGACGTGTGCTGACTGGCATGACTGTGGCAGGGTTGGGCTCATTCTTGTTGTTCAAGCCATGTTTACAAGGCTGTGTTGTGGACATGTGTGACTGGATGGTCTAGTTTTAGGACCGATGCAGCTGTTGTTGCTGTGAGATTATGCTGTATTGGAGGGGACATTTTGTTTACGCTCGGTGATTCGGAAACGAGAGGATAGTTCACGTGATGCCTGACCCCATCAGTCTCCAGAGGTGTTCGAATTACTGTGCCACACCTTCATTGAGAGCAATTACCTACTACCTGTTCATTTACAGTTAAGTGAAACTCAGTCTCTTAACTACACTCTCAACATTTTCACTAGAATTTCTTGGGGGAAAAAAATGTTTGGAAAGGATTGAATGATCATTTATGAGGCGCAGTCTCAAGCCAGTTTATTTTTGGCCTCTTGTATTGATAACAACCAGAACTTAGCACACAATCAAACCTTACATTTGTCAGTAAACTTTTACAGAAGCACATGTCTTAATCAGAGTCCTTAAGATACATGTATACACTCCTCTCCCACTTTATTAGTTACACCTTACTAGTGCCAGGTTTGACCCCCTTTTGCCTTCAGAACAACCCTAATTCTCTGTGACATAGATCCAACAAAGTGATGGAAACATTCCTCAGAGATTTTTCTCCATATTGACATGATAGCATCACACAGTTGCTGCACATCCACGATGAGAATCACAGGCTAAAACCACCAGCCTAAACTGTTGATCCAAGCCAGGATGGATCCATGTTTTCATGATGTTTCCAGCAGATTCTGAGCCTACCATCTGAATGTGGAGCTGAAATGGAGA
>JAPMNP010702291.1:0-14527 GCA_029874935.1 Atherina boyeri | reverse complement strand
GAGCTGTAAGCATCAGCATGTGTCTGTGTGTTTGCAAAGTGAGATGATAGTGTGTTTCCAGTGACCACCCGAGGTACATCCCATCTGCTCGGTGTAGCATATACACCTCCTCCTGTTTGTCTGTGTTTGTCTTGGGAGCAAAATGGCTTGCTGTGGGTCTGTGTTTATGTGTATGTGTATACCTCAACTCCTTACAAAGCCATGCCTGTAGCCATAGATGCACGATTCAATCTGCAAGCTGTCATACCTCATGCATTCTCAACTAGCACATCGACATTGCATAATGAACCTCCTCCTGCTGCTTTTCACACCAGCCTGTGATTCATTATCATAAACATGGTCAACTGCCGAGCATTATCCTCCATCTGATGACCGCAATGAAAAGTAATCAGGATGGTTCCACATGTATGTTGCTAAACACAAGGTCACATAGCATCTGCTTTCAGCTCTTTGGCATTTTTCACAATGTGGTGACTTTTCTTGGCCACCGCCGCGTGCTGTGCACTTGTTGCATTGATTTTGAGGCCAAGAACATCTGAGCAGCAGGTTGAGGTAGCGAGGAATCAAGGCCTCAGAGTCTATGTGTTTGATGCACCAATGGCAAGGAGTCGGTGTTCATCTGAGTCACTGATCAGGATAATGACAAACAGAATATGCACAGTAGTTAACTTTAGATGGTTGGAATTGCTGCTGTCCATCAAAAATCAGTAAATTCCTTTTGATGCGAGAACATTCAATGTAGGGTGTTGGTGGGGAAGAAGAAAGAAACTCAAGCAATACAGCTCATCTAAAAAAAACTGAAAACAGAGAGATCACAAGAAAACAGCAGCAGGTTAGCATCCTGTGTTAGGAGGAGGTAAAGAAGAAATGATAGCTGATCTCGGATAAATATACTGTTGCATGGTCCTTGTATTGTGTCTGTACAACAGAGGAAGTCACAAATGACTGTCTGTTCAAAGATGGATAATGCTGAAAACTGGGTGGTAATTGTCATGCTAAACCCATTAGCCAGCTAGCTCCACTGAGCATAAAGAACATGGTTACAAAACTTCCGACTAAATTAACCTTTCAGCATCTCTAAACTTGACTGTTCTTGCCAAGACTTAAAGAAAATGATTGATAATTATTCCCCTGTCTGTAAATGTGATAATGTAGCTGTTAGTGAGCTCAATGGTTGGAATTTCAAATGTGAGCACAAAGCTCAGCTCAGTCAGTCCAACATTTACAGAACATCAGTGGGAAGGTAGAGAGGATCCATTTCTGTTCGGTAGATGTTAAGGCAGCAAACGGTAGCAGCTAGTAGGGTAGCCTCAGGGTTCTGTTTTTCCTTGAATTCCATATTCTTGAGACCTTTTTATTGCAAAGTTCTCAGCACCTAAAGTTTTGGGTTCCTGGGGTTCCATGTCCCAGAGAATCTATTTCTCCAAGGTCCTATTTTCCTTAGAGTCTGTGTTCCCTGTGCCCCATATTCTTGGAGTCCTATTACAGGTTACTAAGATCTGATTACCTCTGGGTCATCATATTCCCAGGGTGCAATGTTTCTAGAATCCTGAGTCCAGATTCTGATGTTCTCAAAGTCCAATGTACCCAAGCTCCTATGCTTTAGGGTTCCTATTTTCCCAGGTCATTACATGCCCTGTCTTCCATTTGTCCCATTACTAGAGTCCAATGTCACAGAGTTCTACAAGGAATTAATTCAATGTCCTTTTCCCCAAAGTCCTGTGTTGCTCAGCTCTGAGAGTTGTTGGAGTTTTGAGTGGAAATCAAATAGCAGAAATACAATGTGTGGATGAGCATATGTACCACAAGGTGTGTTGTACATGGGATAGGTGGAAGAGACTTAATCTGGATTACTGGGTGTACAATCCATATAAACTATGCTGTTTCTTTTGGAGTTTTTTTTTTGTTTTGTTCTAACTTGGAAGCTTTTGTTAAAAGGGGTTATTTTGGTGAAAAACTAGAGCACTTAATAATTTGGGTTAATGTGTTAATACAGCTGTGATTAAGACTTTTAAAAAGTTATATTTGTCAAATATTTTTTTTATATCTAACCACCCAATAATTAGTTGGTTTATAGATATTAAAACTGAGCTGAGGAACAGAAAGACCTTGTGAGGAAAGACGTTATTCCCTTTGCTCTAACAAGAAAAAGAAATCTGGTACACTCGAATCCAAATAGCATTTTGCCTTTCATATGTTTTGGACTCTGTTTGGATTAAACATGTCCAAATCAGTGACCTTTAGAGATGCTGATGGGTTATAAACAATAAAGCTGTTTGCATTCTTCATGCTGAGCTTGTGTAGCTTTGTATGTTTTGCAGATAGGAGTCTACTATTAATCATCTCTTCCATTCAGAGTATTTCCAAAAAGAGTATTGATCCCAAACAGTTATTTGGGATTTCTGCGGGTTTGTTTTTCTTTTTCTTTCCCGTTGGACCTCACACTCACTCCAAGCCATGTTTGAACTGAATGTCCTCTTTCGCACATTTAGAACGGCCTGATTCTCCATATCACACACACTAACAATAGTCAGTGCCACACACTGAGCCTTTAGAAAATACTTTACTAACTCAATACACAAAGCACTTGCAATATACAGTATGTATCCGTTCTCTGGCAAAATGTACAATCTATTGCACCAATGAGGTTTTCTATAATTCTTTTCACAGTGTTATCAAATAATTTCTATCAATATAAGATGATTTTTCTCACGGGAAAATTCACTGACTGTTAACTGTAATGTTTTTTTTCTTTTTCTCTGATCTCTCTGTGTAGAAACTGCCATTGTTCTTGTTGTAAATGGTGTTTACTGATGATTTGCGTTCTGGTGCTGTTGTTGTTTGACTCAGTTTTTCTGCAGAGCGATCTATGTTACTAGAAGATTCTGCAGCATCTGATTATAACTGAATAAAGATTTTTTGGCAGCTCTTTGTTAATCACTGTCGATGTGTCTTTTTTCTTTTGCAGTTTAGTCATATAAGGATGTAATGCTGAGAGGTGCTTCATGCAGTTAACCAATCACATCTCATATCCTCATTTTATAGTGTAGCTAAAACCTCATTTAATGGCCCCTTTTCCAACTCTTCTTCAAAGGTTTCACCAATAGAGTGATTTAAACTAGAAATAATAATACACCATATGACTAAAGTTTACTTAAATTGTAGTTCTGGTTTACTTGCTCACTTCAAACAAGAGTTTAATATGTTAAAATGAGACTTAGGACAGGCCCTGCCAAAACGTAAACCATAACATTGCATAAATCCTTTGTAAACCTGGGATCTCCTTAAAATAATCTAAACACTTATACAGGATCTCATTACAATAAAAAGTCATCTGAGAATAATGTCTTCTGTATCATCCGAGAACTTTGCTTCCATAACTCGATGGCATACAGTACAACCACCACTAGTTGTGAGCATGAGTTGCTGCAGCAGCATCTGTATGCCTCGGCTCCATGCGGTCTGGTCAGGGCTGAGGAAAATTAAGCCATCATGTAAATGGCACTTCTGTCCTTGGCTTCCCTCGTGTGTTCAAACAAGGAAGTGCAGCTGAATGAGGCCAATTCCAATCTTCTTCAGGCTGTGTCCAGTGCTCCTGCACATTTGTCATGATAAAATTCCAGATTTTTCTGAATAATAAATTTCCAGATGCTTAATTAATGTGCTTAATAGTGGAAGCACAATTGTTTCTGTAGCTCATTATAAAATCCTCGTACATTAATCCAAGTCACAGCATTTTATTTTTAAATACAAGGACCAATGCTAAACAGTGAACATGGAAATGCATCATCCCCGTTTGAAAAGGGAATAAACAAACTAGTAGCACCAACACTCCTGTTGTACGTCTAAACAAATTGAACAGATAATTCCACATAATCCGGTCCCCCAATTTTGTGTCTCTTTGATAAACAAGACAAAAATAAGATAGTAAGTGATCAAAATGTTCATATTCTACCTTAATTGTTCAGAGTAAAATCTGATACTCTATCAAATTCAAGTTTGTGAACCCCTCTGTTCCCAACAGTACCAGGGCTTTTTTAGCTCTGTGTTTTAAACACATTAAAATGTGTATAAGTTAAAAGGATGATTGCATAGAAAGGTCTGGCCAACATGAATATGCCTTGTGTAGAGGATTCCTTTGGATACAACAGGAAGGAAAACAGTCTAAAAATAATTATTGCACTTCTCATTTGATTTCTTACCAATTCTTTGAACTCACAAGTTTAACAAGGAGTTTAAGTTAATCTTTAACACAACCTGATGCTAATTTAGTAAAACTCCAGTGTTTCACTTTAAACAACCAGCATAAAGTGTTTATTTTTCAGATCTACTCTTTAAACATATGCATTTTTCTTCAAGCATATTTGCTCTGATGCTAACATCTTCTAAGAGCTGCATGACACATTTCCTTACCGTGTGTTCTTTTCAGTGTGATGCCAATAGATCGAGTTGGAAGTTTGGACCAGAGCAACTCTCCACCCCAATCTATACAAAAATCTGTAAACACCAAGGCAGTTTACTTTAAAAGTATTTTAATTAGAGCACATTTTCACTGTGGTTGCTAACAGCTTACAGAACAAAATATGTGTATGCTAGATAAATGTCTTCAAATAAAATCCTTATGCCAGAGATAAAAAGCTGACCGACTTAAGCTATAAGTTAAGTGGGTCATGGCTGAAAGGGTGTTACATGAAGACAGCAGATACTTTAGTTACATTAATAACAATCAAAGAAATCAAGAGCTCGATCCACAGTCTGCTTGGTGAGTTGCATCACTAGAGTTCAGACTGTGGAAGTAAGAGCTGATTCACATTCATGCTGCACCTCTCGTCCACCAGCAGGGGATGACTTGTACCAGATCTGGATCAAGTGTCTGGACTCGTTCACTTTAGTCAAGCCTGTGTTCAAAGAGGCTTTGTTAACTTTTACTCATCAGTAGACATGTGCATATTAGTCATTTAGAAAAAGGTGTCTGATGTAATCGTTCATTAAATAGTTTTTAGGATAGAAGCAACTTAAAGCAGCATGACACAGTCAGCTGAGTAGAGAGGTGACGCTGATCTGATTTTAGTTAAACGTTGCAGAAATGTGTTTGAGCAATATGAAGGCTGCCTTTTCTACAAATATATGTAGTCCTGCAGTCTGCAACCACTAAATAACACAAAACAAGCTGGTTTTAATAATTTAATTTCCATGAGCTTCTCCAAAAAGAAAAGTTGGGAAAGCACATTAGGTGAAAGACTGGACTATGTGTGAGAGTATTACACATAGTGTGGGGAGGATAGGTGTCACCTCCCTCACAGAAACAATGGACGGGTGTTTAAATATTGACTCTGGCTGGCTGTGGGAGAGCCATTTATTTCACTCTCACCTCGGGTCAAGGCTGAACATCGATGCTGTGTTTGCTCTGACTGTTCTGCTGATTTTGGCTGTTTTCCTGTAGCTGTGTGTAGCGTGGGGATCATTTTCCGACAGGCTCTTCCCAATAGAAGGGATGGGTTTAATCTTTAGTTTGTAGTTGTACTTATGACAGAATATAATCTAACCCAAATGCTGAACAATTACAACACTGGCTCATACTTCCACTATACGATATAAAAAGGCCTTTTTGTGTTTGGGCACAGTGTTATGACTACTGTATGATACTGTATGATACTGTGCTGTCTCAAAAATGGGCACAATTGAAACGGAAACATTTGGCCCACAGTAAACAAGAATGACCCCAAAATGTAGGTAAACCACAAGTGTTTACAACAATAACTGCAACACATATTGTAGGGCCAATAACTACCTGGCTCACATAAAAAGAAAAAAAGACTAAATGTAAATACTTCTCTAAGTGAAACTCTTTAAGTGAGCATTGTGCAATTTTCAACTCTAACATGTGATAATTTGATAAAGAAACAAACTGGAGCATGTTTGGCATCCGATCTTTGCTGGTGAAATAAAGGCAGAGAAATAAGGAGTGCAAGGAAAAAACAAAAACAAAAAAAGACAGAAAACCACACAGCATAGAAGGTTTCTCCCACAACGATCCCGAACTCACTTGATGTACACGACCGGCACGAAACCATGTGCCTGGACCCATCCCATGCTTTCAGTTTCCACACAAGTTAACAAGTGAGCGCCCGTGTGAAAGACCAGACAATTAGATCACAGGGAAGGCTTGTAAGTAATTTGTTTCCAATAGATGGAGACCGACAAATCAGAGGGGGGAAGAGAGGAAAGGGGGGCCGGGGGTTGCTGATGGCCAAAGGTTAGAGGGTCAAGTGAGGAAGGAGGAGGTCAGGGACAGGGTTAGGTTGGCCTCAGTGCATCAGCGGGTCAGGGGAGGGAGAATCCTCTGGCTGATTGATCAAAGATTCGCTGCTCGCGGGGCTGCCGCCGTCCTGGTTGCCAGGATCGCTGGTGGATGATGATGGAGTGATCTTGGTCTGAAGCCGAGAGGGGGTGGGGGTNTTCAGTTATTTAGTTCTATTACCCATACAGATAGAAAGGGGAGGAATCAAAAGAACTTGGAAAACAAACACTGAAGCATTCTGCTTATTGGGGCTAACTTTAGCTTTTTGTACAATAACTAAGGATAGATTTATTCCCTGGTCTTCATGTCTCTGTTTAAGTCATGACCGGTCGTCTTCAAAGCGAATACTTCTACACAAATTTGTGAGGTGCTTGTGACCAACAGTAGTTGCTGTTCAGCAGATGTTCAAGAGCGTCACCTAAAGTGTTGATTAAAAAGCTATTTATAGGTAAACTGTGAGCAGACAGCTTGTGGATTATTCAGCACAGCCTAAAAGAATAATATGCACAGTTAAGTTACACTAATGCTCAAGACATCTGACTAAAGTTTGATGTCAGAGTTAAAAAACAAAAACAAGCACTATTACAACCGAAGAAAACTGAGGAAAGTTTCCTGTACAGAAAAGCAATGGGTGCCTGAGTCATAATTATCTTACATCAGGGTCACAGCAGCATTTGTGCAAACAATCCAAAGCTCTGTCTGCAGTCACACTTTATTAATCTGTTACCTTCAGTGTCTCCACTTTCTCCTCTAATGTCTTGAAAGGTGGTGCATTCCTGTGAAAGGAAAAAAAAAGGACAAAACATTAGGTGACACGGTCACAGATGCACCTATGCATAACTTCATAAAACTTAGTGAAGCTTGGGGAAGCAAACACCACATCCTCCCTTTAAAAAGGAGAAAGTAGTTGGATGTCCACTGCAAGCACAACCTTTGGAGATCCCGTTATCTGATACTCGGTACACACAAAGCAGCGTTTACTAAAGTGACCCCATTCCTTTCTTTTTCACTGAGAGGTGTTAATTTCCATGAAGGCAGAATGAAAGGGATGCGAGGAGAGTAGGAAGCAGCAGTTTTTCTGAGTCATCTGTGACATTGACATGAATAGAAAATATTATTTAAACAAATACATTGATCAATAATCTACAGGTTGTTAGTTGCAGCATTCATCCCACATATCAAGATCTTGAACAAAGATACTGAGAAACTGAGCACAAGCTAATATAAAATCAGTCATCTGCTCAAGGCTGAACTAACTTGTACATTCATGAAACGTATGCGTCTCTAAGGGCGGGTGTTTCCCCTGTTAACAGCCGCTTGACGCTGCCTCTGGTTTTATCTCAATACTTTTTATGAGATTTTTGCTAGATCTCGGGAAGCTGGACGAAACAGCGGCCTGGTTGAGTGAGATTATCGAAGCTGCAGGGCTGCTGCTGACAGCTGATAGCAGGGCTCACTCTTGGTATCCTCAAGGTGCACACTCATGTCGCGTTTATATCATCTACAACATAAAACGCTGCTGCTCCCCTTTTCTAATGTTGTCAAAACAATATTTCTTCATGTTTAAATCAAAATACAGGCACTGCTGAGTCCCGAGCACATCAACATAAACTTGTCTGGTTGCTCTTACCTTATGACAGGCATACTAGCAGAGTGCTGTATTGATTGTAAGCTATCCGACAGCATTGTGGAGAAGAAAAGTGAGTGTTAGTGAAGAGACAGCATGCACAGACAAACACACAAAGAAACAAAACTGTATTGTGCATTATCACAGAGGCTACATTATGTGATAATTGTGTATCATGGGTGAATATGTGGTCATCAAACAGAAATAGATTGACCACAAAGCACATGACGCCTTTAACTGGGTTGCCCTTTGACCCCCCCAAGCTCTGAGCTCAGGCTCATTTGTGAGGCTACATTTCTCAGCACACAGCAGCTTTAAGGGGGCTAATAATCTTGTTTGCAGCTCAATAATCCTGAAAGGAGGAGGATGACATGGGAGGAGATAGATTAAAACCTGAGGGGGATCAATGAGAGATGGGTCTCAAATTGAACAGACTGTTGTTGGCTGTTTTTAAGCCGTTTTCAATCAGCAAGTATTAATGAAACAACGTGGGCTTTGACATTCTGAAAGAACATATATATTATGATCAGCATTATAATTAAAATGTATATTTGACTGTTTGTTAGCTGGAGGCAGTTTTATAATGGGGTGCAAGCCAACCAGAGTGCAAATGATTTATAAATAGTACAAAGCCTGTATTTGTAAAACAGCGACAGTATGTTGAACGTTTATGTTCTAATGTAAGCTCAGTTTGAAATTCAAGCCAGCAATATACTGCCATCCAGTTGGGACAAAAGCTGTGTAATGCTAGTAAACACGTGGTGGAACAGCAAATTAGGTTAAGCTGCAACAACTCTGCACTATAACTGAGTTTTTCAAAAATGAGGGTGAAAATCTTTTCTGATGAAATGCTGAAAGCTGATAGAAGCACTTCATGAGCAGATGTATTTCTGTCACAGAAATCTTTGCACACAGGAAAAACATCGTCAGCATACAGTTTGCTGCTGAATTGTCTTATGCAAGTTAGAAATTTACCATGTGACCCTGAATTGGATTGAGCCAATATAGAAAAATATAAAAAATAATTAAAAATAAAAATTTATAATGTAAAGGAATAAAAATAGATTTTAACAAGATCCACAAAAGGGTAGTGGTCTTCTGAGGGCTCAAATTAATTCAATATGGACTGAAATGAAGACTGTCAAGAGACCTCCTTACAGTACAAGAATGGAATGATGCAAAACATGTCCATGACCCAATCATTTTGAAACATGTAATTGGCATAATGTCCAAAATATGCACGCATTTTTCAAAAAACAATATGTCCGATGATGAGCTGGATTTCTAAATTTTTTTTTTTTTTTTTACCATTTTCAGTTGAATCAAGAGTATCATTGTAATTAGTTTGTACTCTTTTTATTAGGATTTTACCAAAGTGTCCTAACAATGAAACAATAAATAAAATCAAGGATACAAAGACACACATTCACAGCATTCCTCTGATTCACTTCAGCAAAGTTTTGTAAATCACAAATATATGAAAAGCTCAAATCTGCCAACTTGCAAAATTAGGTAGACGGTTGGAAAGAACTTGGAAATATTCAGGAGAAGCACACACCACTGCAGCCTCACATGAAAAAGAAACATTTGGCAGGACAGTAAAGAAGTTATCATCTCCATTGAAGATTGATAGTCAGTAACAGGAGGCCAGGCAGTTTTGGCAGTCTTACCCAAACGTATTAGATAAAGACCATAACCTGGCAAGGCCAAATACTGATGTAAGTTACTGGAATTCGTGGTGTGTGTACATAAAAATTGTTTATCGGTTCTGAAGCTAACTTATCAGAAGTGATTACATTTTTGACATTAAGTATGAAAAAAGAGATCAATTTTGGTGCTTTTGGAGTTGTGGAGGCCACTGCTCTTGCTCAAACAAATGTGATCCATTTTTCCTGGGAGTTTCATGGATTTTATTTGTTTGTTTTTTTCTTTTCTTACTCACGGGAAGAACCACGGTATGAGTGTTTTGCTATTTTAGCTTAGATGTTGAGCAGCTGAATTATTTTATCACTAAAGCATGGAAGGAACACCCCTTCAAAAGGAATGAAGAAAACTTACCCATCCTAAAACATACCTGATAATTGCTAAATGTTCATCTGATGGGGACAGGTGAAAAAGAGTGGAGCAACACATGCTGCGGTTTTTCAGAAGTTTTGCTAAATACAACGCATCTTTAAATCTACATGTTGAGTAGTCATGCTGATGTCATCTGAATCACCTGACATCCTCGAATCTCCTGCTGATAACTGAGCCCATGTTGGAGAAGGCAGCTGTAGCCTTCAGACTGGCCTGAGACAGAGTTTCAGATGTCCTCCTATAGCTGAAACACAGAGAGGAAGGGGTGCACAGAGAGAAAGAGGGAGGAAGGAGTGATGGGCAGCAAACAGAGAGGATATGAGTGTCATTAGAAACAGACTGAAGGATCAAAGACAGAAAATAGGCACCAAGGTCAGAACTTATCTTAAATGTCTTTTACATGTAAGAAAAAAAAATAGCCTGACATCAGAATGCTGTTCATTTCCTCGAATATAAATCCCAGAAAAAAGTTTGACAAATGCCAGAGGCAACCTGTCAAGAGAACTGACAACTTTTTCCTCATTCAGTGGAGAAGACTTCTCTCAATAGTAGGGATGTGAATCTTACAACAACTTACAATTTAATTTGATTCTGATTCTTAGGGTGACTATTCAATTCCGAATCAATTCTCATTTCAAACCAATCTTGATTCACCATCAATACTCAAGGTGCCAGTTCCAGTTGGGCTACGACGCTTTTTTCCCCATTCGATTCTTTTACCTTTTTTAGGTGCTGATTCGATTTAAATTGCAATTCTTCAATAATGCAGATTTTATGTTGCTTTTCTAACACCAGTACATGTGAAAAAGGTGAATGATGATGAAGTCTACAGACAATATCAGGAGCTTCCTGTATATTTCCCAAAAAATGAACATCTCACGTGAATCCGTTTTTAAGATTCAGCAGCAATATATTTTAACTTATACTCTCTTTTCAAAAGCCTGGACTGCATGTATAAGAAGTATATCATTATATATATATATATACACACTACAGCTTCATAATAAAGTGAACTTGAACTCTCTTTTCAAAGCCTGGACTGCATGTTAGAATTTATTTTTATTTTTGAATAAGAAAGAAAAAAAATAATTCTAAAAATTGTTAAATAAAAAAATCGCGATTCTTAAGTGAATGGATTTTTGCCCCTACTCCTACTCAATAGTGCAAACAGCAAACTATTATTTCACCAAACTCAGAACTGTGATGGATACATTGAATAAATATGAAATAAAAAAGTGAGATACTTCAAAGGCATCTCACCAAGTTTTTTTTACTGGTAAGGTCAAAAGATAAAAGCTCGACAAGCATCCCACCACTTCAATAAAATTTGACGTTCTGTTCGGTCAAGGGTAACATGGTGAGTGAGTACTTACGCAGTGGAGGTGGTGACCTCCTGCCAGGTTTTGGTGATGTTCTGTTTCAGCTCATTGAGAGGTGTGATGCCCAACTTCCTCTTGATCTCCACCAGCTGCTTCTCTTTCGCGGCCAAAACCTGGGTCAGAGTCTGGATCTCATCTTCAACCTGAATGTGTGCAAACACACATACAAACATTTGAGTCAAATATCACTAACATTTGCTTAAACTTATCTTGTTTTAACTCATTAAGACCCGATATAATATATATTATATCAAAGAAAAGCTCAGTGATGGAAAAATCTTTTTGTTTACATTTCAAAACAACTAAAGTTTACAAAATGTTTAGCAAGCCAAGTCTCCCATGTCTGGATTTCCTGGTTAGAATTCAAGCACTCTCCCAGAGATAGTCTTGTCCCGTAAACATAAAAAACACATTCAATATCTCAATTAATGTTTTATGGGCATGTCTGAACCAGTATTATCCCCCTCATTTAAGGCGTATAAGGCGAGTCATCAAAAATAAATATAACATTTCAGAATGGTTTTGAGAGTTTAATCTATCACAAAAGGAGGCAGAGTCAATAAAGAAATTGGATACCTGGACAAAAACAAATTAAAATGTTTTAGCTCAATGCTATTTATGTTATGATACAGTAGCGTGGATACGAAATGTGAACATAGCAAGCAAATAGTTTTTAAGTTGACTATAGAAATGAAAACAATGGAACATGAATGTTCATATTCTGTCCCAACCATTTTCCCTTATTCGTGAAGATCACTGTCTTCAAACACTTGGTCATGTCCAACACCTGATGTTGACCCTCTTTAATCCCTGATTCCTCCTGACCTTGTCCAACTCCTCTTGAAGCTCCTGACGCTCCTCCTCTGTCATGGCGGGTGGAACAGTTGGATTGACAGAGGTCACTGCATCCTCTCCCATCTCAGGGACTGAGTCTGGATTCTCCTGGGAACCTGAGAGACACAGAAGGAAATGCATTAAAGCTCCCTACTTGGGATGTCACAGACCCTTTCGAGTCTACAGAACTGATCAAAGTGATATTTCTGAAGACATAGCAGAAGCTGGTTAATACAGACTGCTCCTCTGGAGGATGAGGAGGACAGAGAAAGGTGGAAAATGAATATTTGAAATATATGTATAAAGTCAAGAAGAGAAACTCTTCACAATCACTCACACACACACACAACACACACACACACACACACACATAATACTGTACAGGTACACAAAACACACAGAAACAGTATGTGGTGTACACACCTTTCTTTGATGTTTGCATCTCTGACGGAGCTGTGAACAGTAGGATTTCTAGTGCATCAATTATACAAGGATTTCTACATGAAGACATCCCGAGTTCCGACAAGAACACAAGAGGGTGTGTGTGTGTGTGTGTATGTTTGAATCTGCCAATCACAGCAGATGAAGATGTTCTGGGCCTGGAATAAATTAAAGTAGGGAGAAGCACTCTTTCTCAACTGTAGTTTTATTCTAAATGTAGTAAAATAAAAACTAAAAATATCAAAAGGCAAACTCAACAGCTGAGTAAAACAATGCTTTAGGGAGGCATGCTTCTGAAGTGTACTGCAGAAGGTCTGCTATTATCAAAACCACTGTTCAACGTGGCTGCAATCACCTCCAGCCACTATGTTGAAGCTGGAATGCAAAGCAGTGATGTCTGCAGGAATTTAGGGGTGAACTAGCAGTCAAATGTGTCTGTGTGAAAAGAGGAGCAAGTATGGCAGAACAGCCCACATTAGACATTTATACAGCTATGCAACACGTCTATTGATTCCTTAACGCCGACATGAAATCTGAAAGTACACACTAGGCAGAGTGGAGATGAGCAGAGGTGGCATGATGAGGGGGTCTTGTTGTAGGCATCAAAGCATGATCTCAGTATGAAAAGTACAAAAATGGCATTCAAATATGGCCTATGGCCTCAGCCAGCAAACAATGACTACACAACGGCTCGGCATCTGTTGTAAATCCTTTTTTATAGCAGCAAAACTTACAAATAAGCTAGCTGCCATTTTAAAAGTACCACTATTGCACTGCATTGTGGGAAATTTATGCCTGCTTAAGTCTTTAATCATAAAACCACTAGCAATGTTTCTCTGAAGTGTAACACTACAGCTGCCCTCAGGCTCTTCCCATATACGCACACACATGTCCTCTGTTCTTTCTGCAAAAAAAAGGGCCACACTCACAACAAACACTTCAAATCTTTAACAACAGAGTTTGAGTTACAAATGGGAAATTTAATGTCCTTATTATAACATGATTTTGTAGATTCTGCAACCAGAAACACTTTCAATACTAACTTTGAAAGTAACTGCATACGTTTCTGAGCCTTAAATGAGTGCATTAAACCAGTAGCTGCTCAGACAATAAAGAAAAAAAACAACAAACAATCTAAAAAGATTACCCTGGTCAGGTGGTGTAAAATAAAATATCAAAGGCATAACATCATGTGACAGCATGTTTTAGTTGTGATGGTACAGTTTGTGTTGATATGACCCATCCTACGGCCTGTGTATTAATTTCACTAGGACAAAATTAAATAAATCTGAGACTAAATAATCAGTCATCAGTTATGGCCTGGCAGCTTGAAAACCAGAAACGGCTAATTAATCTCTGTACCCATTCATGTGCTTGTTTGGGGTCAACTAACAATAGACTAGACTCAATGGTCTAAAGTTCCATATTTCTGCAAATGTACACGTATACTGATACAGTATATATGCTTACATTTATATATTTTTCTGTTTCTTTTGGTCTGCAGTTACTCAGACATGAGCCATAGTCATACGTACCAAGGACAAGTTGAAACAATTATATACAATGACATTGTGCATGAATGTACAGACACAGGAGGGTGATTATCACACCCTCATGTCCATAAAATAGAGGAATCATGCAATTCTTTCACTGTGGAAAAACACAAAAACTGTATCATCACGAATTAAAAGCTAGTATATTTTGCAAGAATGTAAGGAAGTGAACACATAACTTGACATACTGATACCATCTTGAATGTATTTACAGGCTCCATGCAGAACAGTGACGTACAGAATGAGCAAACACACACACACACACACACACACACACACACACACACACACACACACACACACACACACACACACA
>JAPMNP010702289.1:0-13014 GCA_029874935.1 Atherina boyeri | reverse complement strand
AAATCTCTTGTCAACTTACCGTCAGCAAAATGTTTGCTCAACGAGCCAAAGAAGCCTCTGCCCGCTGGCAAGGCTTTTACTTCAAATTCTGCAGTTGATTACAATATGCACACACAAAAAATACACAATTGGCAAACAGTATTTTCACAACTCATACACAACTGTTTTTACAGTATATGTGTAAATATGCGTGTACATATAGCGCTCTCTGAAAGTTTAAAGACTGCTTCATGTTCCTTTTAGTTGCATACACACATGAATCTCCACAATGTTGAAGCACAAACATTAAACACTTAGAGTGAAATACAAGTATTTATGTTTACCGTGTTTAGACAGATCCTCATATGAATGGATCCACATGTTGAAAGTTGAAACATGGCAACATAAACAAGTATTTAGACTTAAAGCACATTCAATAGCAGCAATCTAATGATCATAGGAGCATCTTGGCAGAGACATTGAAGATACAACCTGATAGGACGGGGACGTCTACATATCTTGTCTTGGTCGTATGTGTTGCTGAAATCTAAACATTTTCAACAACCTGAGGAGCAAGCAAAAGNATCTTGCCTTGGTCGTATGTGTTGCTGAAATCGAAACATTTTCAACAACCTGAGGAGCAATCAAAAGGTTATTAATCAGAAATGTTCCATTTTTGCACCCATCTTTACCTACAGCATCCCTCCTATCATAGAAAAACCTGCTGCTGGGGAGAAGAAGCTTCATTGTTGCTGTTCACTGTGTTTGCTTTGATAGGTCGAAGCAGACTGGTTGTTCCTAACCTGTTTCATTTTACATAGTTGACATTATTTTGCTATTGAGGGTGTGAAAGTTGAAGATATCTGGATTGGACAGAATCTAAAGGTGGCCATATTTTTTTTCCCCCGTAAAAATAACAATGTATTCAATTTATATAGTATTATTCAAGGCACAAAGTGCTTCACATTGAATCCATTGAGATGAGTTAATTATCTCAAGGCAACAAGGATTGTATTTTCAATAACATGATTATTTCTGTCATTATCTCAAAAAGACAAAACTTTTTTCTAATTTTCAAGGAAAAAAATTTCGGAAAGCCACTGCCAGGAAGTAAACAGAACACATCCATGCCTTAACTTACTGCTACAGATTCTGATCAATTGCACAAATGACCAATGAATGAAGAGCTTTAGATTTTTTTTTTTTAGCTCATTTTGTGCCTAAAATTTGTCCCCCTGTGAAAATCAGTGGGATGTTCTTTTGTGAAAACAACTGGCCAACTTCCCAAAATAATGCACAAAATTAGCTTAGCATCACGTAAAAACGAGCTTTGTGACCTTGAGATAATGGAATGATTAACTATAATCTCAAGATAATGGCATCAAAAATAAATAATTACAGTCATGGCCACTCTAAGCTTCCACAGTGAGGCCTTTCTTGACTTCTTAATTATCGTAATTTCAATAAGACACACAAATGGGGTAGAAATGAGATATTACCAAAACTCCTTTGCAAGGGTTATAACAAACTTATGAAAACTGAAACTTGTTCAATTTTATGTTTGACTCTCACTTTTAATAAAAAATTTACTTGACCCTTTAATTTACATTAATATATTTTGTTTTCTTTCCAAATTAAAAAAAAAAGTTGTAAGCCCTTTAACATTCTTTCCTTCTGTGTCTTCCAGGTGTCCGTCGTCTTCCAGATATAGACCAGCGTGCCAATGCTAACGTCCATTACACGCTGCTGATCGCCTGTGTGCTGGTGGCATTCTTCCTGGGAGCCATCTTGTCAGGTTTCCTGGTGTCGTGTTACTGCAGCCGCAGTGCCGCTCACCGGGCGAGGAGGCTGGGAAAAGACCCCGAAGCATCGCTGCCGCACGCTCTGTCGCTGCGATCCCTCGCAAAGCTCAACGGGCTGCTGGACGGACAAGCGAAGGTTGGTGGATAAGTTGCACACAGATTACGTTTTAAGATACAAAGATGTCTGTTCAGTCTTAAAAGCCTCCCACCTGGAATTCTCAATAGGTTTTTCTAAAATAGTCAACGAAAAGGCAATTTATCAGATTCTCACTGCTTGAAATGCCAAAAACTCTTCAAATGTAAAATGACAATTGTTTAGGGTAAGGTCCAACTATAATATTTTTAAGAGATTTCTAATATTTTTTACTTTTAAGATGCTGATAAACTAGCTTCTTTTCAGAAACTGCTTCACAAACAAATGTCTTAAACTATGCTAATTGCTATTGCACGCATGTTAAATTTATTAAATTTGCCCGGGGAAATTTGCTGTCTTGCTGACACGCATATTATAATTTGTATGAAAGGAACATTTCCTCTGTGATTTATGATTTTACTTGAAATATCTTCTGCAGAAGGGAAAATGTCCATCTTTAAAATCTTAAACTTGATGTAGCTGATTTTTAATGCGCATTTAATTCAGTGAACAGTGTTTGGTGGGCAAAGTTGCTCATCTTACAGTTTTACAAGATGTTGAGGCTGACAAACATGAGTCAGATGCATGCATTATTGCTGAAACATTTTACTTGTTTTTGGAGAAGATTTAGCAAGAACAAGCTGAGATGCTGCTTATTTTCCTCCTCCATCCTCATCATCCCTGGGGACGCATAATAAGCTTCACCTCAGTCTTTTATTCAGTCATTATAATCCACTCCTTCATTGTTATTCCATCATTTTTCCAAATGTCTCTGAGCAAGAAACGGAGTCCCTTAGCTGCTGCTGACCCCCGACCTTTCTGCTGAAATGGACATTTAAGCAAGATTCTCATGTAGATTGAGTGACAGATATCTTATTTTTGTCTCCGTCCAGGAGGATAAACTGGATGTGTCCACTCCAAAAATGTACAGTTCCTTCATTCCCAACGGGCAAGCTGAACCTCACCTTCACTCTCCCAGACACCAAGGTCTGCAGCTTGGAGACCCTGAACTCAGTCTCTCCCAGGTAGGCGAGCTCAGCCATTTAGCGTCTTAAAGCGGCAGTTCAGCATTTTCACAACATGCAAGTTATAATTTCAATATTTTGGAAAATTAAACCAAAAGGACTCTTGATGTCAGAAAGTCAGGAAGTAAAACCCTTCCTCACCTTGAAAGCTTTTAGTACACACATTAAGGATTTTGCACCATGCAACACTTTGATTCTTGTCTTTTTCAAACATTTTTGAAGATTTGCTTCTGTGCTTGGTGATAATTGTCCTAATCCATGCCTCATTTTCAGCCGAGCTTTAGCTGTCAAACACATGGCTTCACATTTCATTTTAGAATACTTTGATAGATTTTAGTATTGTTTTCTAAGACTATTGATAATTTCCTCTCTGAATTGGGTAAGGATGAAAAAAAAAATCACCCATTCTTGCTTCTTGAAATGAAAAATACTAAAAAGTAATCTCAATGTGCAGCATTAAGAAGCCTTTCTGATTTCCACATTTTTTACACAATTACAGTCTTACAAAACTCATTTGGTGATATTGATAGAAAATATTTTAACACATATTACTAACCTGTGGGAAAAAGATAAACTAGTGGTCACATGATAGTTGTGTTGAGAATTTAATGCTATAGCATGCATGTAATATAGCTAATTAGTGTATCTCAATCATGGGATGGATTTTTTTTTCTTTTCCCTCCCCATCCATGGGATGGATTCTAATTATTAAACTGGGCTAACTGGCTTAGCATAACTGAATAGTTTACAACAAAATGACAAATAAAGACAGGACAGCAGTTATTCAAAGGCAGCTCCACTGCTCTATTGTTCTCCAGAAACTACAGATCTGACAAAAACAGGCAACAGTCTGCCTTCTTTATGAAAATCCAAGAGGGACGTCCTGTTCTAAACCCCCAAAATATTAAAGAACAAGATGGCCTGTTACGCCAAGGTCCCGAGATTTATTGCATCAAAGCATAGTGTCATAATTAGTAACTGAGACTTCATTTGGTTGCTCTCTAGGTGCACGGTTTGAAACAAAAACCAATATGCAGACAATGGGAAAGCTGTCGAGGCATTGGTAATATGTGGCCACGACTTAATTATGTCATTCCCGTGTGCTCGTACTTTGTGGCCATGGAATAGAATATATTTCCTTCCGATGTCACCAGACAGCCTCCTCAAGGTCTTTTCTAAATTAAAACCTCTAGTCTGATATTGCCACCTTGCAAAACATAAGCAATACCGCCACCTTCTGACAACCCTGTACAAGCTAGTTTATCAAGTCAGAACCAGTTGGTGGAAATTAGCCTGATGCACATTTTCTTTTGAGAAATTTTAAAATCCAAACACAGAAATTTTTCTTCTAAAAAGTGGTCTGTAGATTTCACTAAAATTAGATCAGTGCTTTTCCAGGTTGAAAATGGCCAATTTAATAATCAAACAAAGATGTAAAAATGTTTCACTTCTCATCCGAGCAGCACTTTGAGCTCTGACCACCTGGTAGTGAGTCCCGCAGGCTTTAACGCTTGTTGTGTTGTTAGCACCTAAAGAGTTTATGAGGTCACACGCTTAATCTATCCAGACAACCATAATGCCAGTCGCTAAGGTCCTACGAGCCGAAGTGTGAATAAGAGTCGGGGCGTGGTGTGGACCAACGATCCTCTGTGAGATTTAAGTCAGAACTCAAGAAGTCTTCTGGATGAAATGTGAGGAATCCCAAACGAGTCTAGATGCGTCAGTTTAGCAACTAAATGTGTCATCCATTATTATTCAGTATTTGGTATCTTAAATACGAGAATTAGCTCTTGTTTACCATTTTATCTCAAGCCTCAGTGAATATTTAGTTTTTGAGTCTTACATTGGCAAAAAACGAACCAGCTGAATGGTTTATTTTAGGTTCTGAGGAGATTTAATTGATTTAATCATTAGTTTTAGCATTAGTTCTAAATGGAATCTAATTTCACGATTAATTAGCATTTTTTTGAAAAACTGACTTGTGTTGTTTGTC
The DNA here is from genome assembly GCA_029874935.1 of Atherina boyeri. Classification (NCBI taxonomy): domain Eukaryota; kingdom Metazoa; phylum Chordata; class Actinopteri; order Atheriniformes; family Atherinidae; genus Atherina; species Atherina boyeri. The sequence goes on along the minus strand of JAPMNP010702289.1, from coordinate 8,082 downwards.
CTTTAACTTATTAAAAAGAAACTGTGAATTCTATATATCTGATTTATGCTTTGATTTTGCAATTAAAGGAAAAAGAATTAAAAGAAAAATGGATATTAGAAAAAAAATATTGCTAAATAATGGGGTGCAGATACAATTCCTTCAAATGCGTTGCAGCTGCAAGTACATGATGACGCGTGTCCGACATCAGCTTCCAGTTAAAAGATGCAAACATTTACCTGTTCAATAGATAAGAAGACAGAGTGAAATACATGTAATATAGATGTTATGATCTAGTCTGAAAGCCGTGGGTCTAACCTCTGTTCAGTCTCTGTCTCAGGGTGATGGGGAGCTCTCCGGCCTGCCTACACCCGACTCCACCCCGGAACTTCCCATCAAGAGCATGCGGGCCCTGCGGCATCATCAGTACGAGAAGAACCAGAACTGCAACAACGCCAAGGATAAAACCCCGAAGTCCGGGCCCAGCTGCTCCGTATCAAGTCAGGGTTTTATGGCTGTTGTTGGGAACTCTTTGAACCAGCAAGTGTTTCCTTTCTCTCATCACACCAGCAGCAGCCTGAGCAACGGCGCCGCACACGGAGCGGGCGCCTCTTCGACTTCGCTGCACCTCCCAGAGGAGAGAAAGATCTCAAATGATGATCGTGCAGCAGAAGGAGGCGGTGGTAGAGGAGTCCCACAGCATCACCACTCGCAGCAGTCGCTCCCGCAGACGGTGGTGGACGTGTCGGCGCTGGATGAGCTGCTCAAACACATCCACGAGGTCAGCGCGTCAGGAACGGGAGGCATCAAGGTCCTCACCTCCACCTCCTCTTCCTCACTGTTCTCCGGGCCGTCCTCCTCCTCTGGAGCGCATCATCACGGTCATCACCACCATAATCACACCCACCACGGCCCGACCCGCACACATCATTATAACCACAGCCATCACCATAGCAACCATCACAACAACAACAGTAGCAGCAGTCACCATCTCCAGCAGCAGATTCCTGAGATGGAGTCGGCTTCGTATTACAGCACCTCCACACTGCCGAGGGACGGCCTCCCCAAACGCCTGGACGCGCCTCCTCAAAACTCCACCTCATCCTCTGCAACTTCCTCATCTTCATCCTCCTCATCCTCCAACAACCCCACCTCCTCCACCTCCATCCCGTCGTCCTCCTCGTCCTCCTCCTCAACTCCGCTCCAGCAGCAGGTGATCCCAGAAAGGCCCGGAGGGGGCGGAGTCTCTGTGGCGCACCACCAATCTCAGCGCCACTCCCTCATCAAGATGGGCAGCAATGCTGGAGCCGTGCCCCGCCATCACAGCTTCAACCAGCGGGGGACGCACGCGCACTTTCTGGCCAGGATGAACACCAACAGCAGCAGCAACGGCCCCCCGGGCGCCAGCTCGGCGAACAACAGCGCCAATGGTGAAAGCCAGCGGGCGTCGGTCGCCAGCGCCTGCCTGACGCGGCAACACAGTTACAGCGAAGGGCCACATGCGCAGCGGGCGGCAGTCGTCCGGAGAACCGTTTCTCTAAAACCCCAAATCCCACCAAAACCACTTTTTCTGCCAAATACAGCCACGTCGCCCGTAGCGGAGGCAGAAAAGTATGACTACTGAGACTGGAGGGGGGAAGTGGTGCCACTCCAAAAATGGCTGCAACCGTCCCCACTGAGGAAAGCACTCCAAGATGCCTGCTGGGCTCGTGCGAAAGACAAAATGGGAGCAGTGATGGGCCAAAAAAGACAAAAGAGACTTCTGTCCCGATCACTCCTCATAACAGTCCTTCAGTCGTGGTCATTGTCTTGCTGCTGTCTTCTGCCTCTCTGAGGCGCGACTGCCACCCTGCTCAGAGTGGAGCCACACAGACAGAAATCTCTCTTTCTGTAGGACGAGATTCCTCGTGGACACTCTCCCCTCACAACAAACAGCGGATCAAAAACCAGCTCAGACAAGAGACATCTGAGAAACACTCCAAAAGCTGGGAGAGAGATGTTAATGATTCAAAAGGAGTTCCCCAAGGCTCGAGGTGGCCTATAAAAAAATTCTTGATTAATGCAGTTTTCTTATGAGCTCTTTGATCTGATGTCCCCAGTTGTTGCACCTTTGAACTGGGCCCGGATCTCAATTGCAAATATTTAAAAAGCAGGGAATTGGACGTGAAGTGAATATGGGACTGCTGCATTAGGAGCACAGCGATGGAATACCTTTCCACAGAAGCAATCCAACAAAAGTCATGGAACATAATCCTCTCTTTGCTTGGGAACTCGGTCTGTTTCTGAATCTAGAAAATTTAAATTTAAAGGAAAGTTCACTTGCCTTTCATGTGGGCAAAGAAAAAAAAAAAAAAACAGCCCATGTGTCCATGCCCAATACTTCAAAAGAGTTTTTTCAGACCAACACATCAGCAAGTAAGAACCGACATTAATGCTGGCTGAGCTTTTGAGAAGTGTTGAAATCCAGCAGTCACAGCGATCCTGATCAGAGCTATTACCCCGACAGTACAAACAAACCAGATAAATGTTGCTTTTTATACCATATTGGTATCTGAAAAGAAAGAATTAATGCCTAAAGCCTTGTAGGGGGATCATGGGAGGATTTCTGATAAACGATTCCTGCAAATTAATAAACATGCTCTCTTTCATTTTGACTATTTGTGTTTTCAAATTACTTAATTGGTTCTCCTGATTTAATGATATCCCTCAAATGACTTAATTTGCTCTCACTTCTGCCTAATGCATCTATCTTCACCCATGAACAGCAACATCTGCAGGATCTATACAACATGTTCAAGATGCAATCAAATTAAAATTTCATTTTTCTTTTTTTTAATGCAGGAAATTGAGGTATCAGTTTATCAGAAATGTCTCGTCACCCGTTGAGCAGATAGAAGGCATAACTGAGCACGGTCTTAAAAATGACAGTTCACCCAAATTCCAACTCCCTCACCCCTGGTGCAGTAGTTTCCAGAGTGGATGTAGAGGCGTAATTGCCAGTATTGCTAAGTGGCATTAAATTACACCTGCCGAAGGGGAATTTGATTAGTGACACAGGTGTTGGTAAACTAGAGTGTTCTTTAATCTCACAGATGGATGATTTAAAATGACCTGATGGCGCTGGAGGAATCGTAAATGGATGAGTATGTTGTTTCGGAGATGTAAATGTCTGGGATGACTGATGCTTCGTAGAGCTCAAAATGACCCGTATGCACTTCTTAGTCAGTGGGGAATGATCTGAATCTAAACCGTGTGCTCGTATGTCTCAAACCTGTGGAGAAATTGAACCCAGAGCTATATGCAAAGCCAGACAGCACAAGGGGTGAGGTGAGAACTGTGGGTAATTTGGGTGAAAATGTGGCTTTCTAAGCCATTCTGCTGCTTGTTCATTCATTCCGACAAACTCTCCTGTCCGACCACAGAACTGCCGCCGACTGCAGTCTGTGGGAGTGTTTCTTCACATATGGTCTAAAAATACCCAACTGTGAAGAGAATCTGCCATTTCCTGTTTTACTTTTACCTCCCAGTGTTCATCAGCAGTCAGGAAGACTTTCTATCCGGTCGCTGCCTCTTCTGTTTGTGCTCAGGCTGCATCGGATGAAGGTTAACGGCGCATACAGGCAACAGCAATAAAAGTTGATCAATTAAACAAAAGTATAGATGATGAATTCAAGCAGCTGCCAGTTGGCTTTCTGTATCGCTTTAACTTTGAGTTCATGTCATCTCAATGCAAGACTGTTGGCAGCAGAAGTGACACTATTATTGCTCCAAAGACACAATGGTGTATCTATTCAGGCTGCTGATTGTTGCAATAAACAACAAAAACAATTGGAAAAAAAAACACCTTCACTCTGTGTCATGTGAGATTATAATCATGGGGCAATTTAAAGCTAGAATTTTTTTTAAACTTATGTCAATTGTATTTACTTGTATAAAAACTGCATTCATGTCTTGATGCAGCTGAGAGCTGAAACCACTGAAATTTTTTTTTTTTTTTTTGGTGCATTCAGGGAAACTCCGAAGATTGACAATTCCCATTATTCTGGGAGAAAAACTAAATGAGACAAGAATGAGATAGAAATGACTGAGTCATCATAAAAGATAAGTTCTTTTCTTTGAGCAACTTTAGGTGATAAGTTACTGCACAGGTTTGCATGTTGCAGCATAATATAATTTAGCATTCAGAAAATATGATAAATCAGGGTTTCCTAAGATATTGAGGGTAAATAAAAGTAAATTATATAATATTTACAGTGTTGGATATACAAAGCCTACATAGAAAACTCAAGACGTTTTAATTAAAAGGATGGTTTTCCTCTTAATGGAAGAACTGTATGGAGCATTGAGTCACAGCATTTGAGCAAAAAAAAGCTAATTATAATTGATATTTTCAATATAAAAACACTTCAGTTACTACCGATGCCTGGGAAAATAAACCTGTATAGTGTAGCAGTTGGGTGATAGCAGTCATATTCTGTAATTGTAATATTCATTTCGGTCTCCACGGCAACTCTGTTAGTTTAGGAAATGTTTGGAAGTTCTGAAAAAAAGACAGCATGACATCAGGGAGTTAATATTTGTTCTGTGTCCCAGATAAAACTGAAACTTTACACTAAAGGGAACCAGTTTTCATATTATTTGCAACAATGTAAAAAAAAAGAATTCAGATTTCTGTGATGCTGAAGCAGAAAATTGATCTGTGTCCTGAGAGATGGAGATCAACGAACAGGAACCTGATCACTAAACAAACTTTCCTGTTCACCTTTAAGCACCATTTTGGTTCCAAGCTGCCGCTTTTAGTTTTATCTCCTTCACTCAGCTGGCCGAACAAACTCCCAGAGCAGATGAAGTAATTACAAGGCCGTGATGATGCTGCGGCGTTATTAAAGTATCCCTGCCTGCAACAGGCTCTGCACCAAATGATGCAACTTTGAGACCACAAACACTGCTGAGGGTAAAGAGGCTGGAATCTGGAATGGGAAGCCCATTCTTTAAAATTGCTTTAAAAGTCATCATGCATGAGAAGTTTCCAAAGTAGACAAAGCAGCAGTTTAATACTGATTTCTACTTAAAGGCAAGGATTTATGTCGCAGCTCGTGTTTGAGGAAGTTACATCACTCTTCTCCATCCCCTACCCGAATTTCTCGCCTGGATGGAACTGTTTGATGTAGTTACAAGAGATTAGTGTTATTCTGGTCACTGGAAGGAAGGTGCCTACATGAATCAAAGTCTAAATTAACAAGTCCTCATAAGAACAAATCCTGATCTCCAACTCTTAGTGGCAGAGTGGAAAGCTTTTTTTAGCGGCCGCAGAATAAGAAACATTTTTCAATAAGATCATAATGACAAGACTGGTTATGTGCCGAAACACTTTTTGTTTAGTTTATCTCAATTCATACCAATTAGAAATGCTTAAATCTGCAGCTAATGAGCTTTTTAAACAAAGTATGTTGTAGGTGCAAATGCTGATATTTTTGTGGTTTGTGCCCACTACATCGTTATTTTTGTTGCATTTTAGGTCCCCCTGAAAACTGAAGAGATTTCATTGGATAAAAAAAGTTTATTTCTTGAAATTTGAAATGTTCTAAAGCAAGTGTCCTTAAACATTGTCCGCTGTAGAATTTTTAGCCTTTGAGGGTTAAAAATAGGAAAGTATGTGTCTTTACACTGATTTTTACTTTCCAACTTATAACAATAAAAATGTACTCTGTCATGGCTTTGAAATGAGAATGAAGCTCATTAAAAATGTAAAACTTGTTGGATTTGAATCATTTAAAAAAAAAAATTAAACTTTCATCAGTTTTGGTTTCAGTGCTGCTTCTGATAAACTGAATCTCTTTTTTTAGGTTTAAATTGTTGCTCAGATGAAAAGACACTCATGACTATAAAAATATAACAGAAATTCATATAATTAACTTAAACATTAATTCACTGGTTTAAAACAAAGTTTTCATATTCCAAAAAATCCTTTCAAACTTATTCTAATAGTTTTGAGATCTGTTTTGTTTTTTAATTTTCTTGATTTAAGTCATCAATATGATAAAAATCTGATACTTAACAAGAGAAAAAAAACTTCCAAAAGCTCAGTCACAGAAATCAGTGTTGTGATTAAATAAAAAGCACCTTTCAGGCTCTTTAAAATGTCCCACGAGGCCTCTCAGCAGCATTGTCACTTAAGCTTTTAACAAGCCACAGACGCAGACAGCAAGCTGAAATTAAACGAGCATGAACAGAAATGGCAGGTCAGAAATTTCATCCACTCAGCTTATGTCTCTGATTTGCTCCAAAATGAAAGTATAACTATAAAAAAAGAAGAAAAGATGGGGAACAGGGCTCTTTATTTGAAATGAACAGAAACTGTCGGGAGGCAATGTAAACTGTTTTTTTTTTTTTTAAAAAGCTGGTGTTCAATTGTGATGTTGCCGATTATGCTAAGGTCCTTCGAGAATGTTTTCACTGGGTGCTACTACGGGGATGCTACAAAAAGTAAAACACTATTTCTCATTTTCTGAAAGGGTTTTTTGTTTTTTTTTGTATGAGGATGCACTTGTAACCTTGAATATAAATTTGTTTATTAATTTTGTGGCTCCTGTCCTCTAAACGTGCTCTCCCATTCAGGCAGAGAGGTGTAAGGGAACGGAGGCGCTGTGACATAACTAAAGACGGACTCACAGCACTACCAAGTGGGCCATACCAGAATGATAATGTAATAATATTAAACGCCATTATGTTACCTTACTGCTATTAATTAACATTGTGAATGATGGTGTAAATAAAGAATTCTGTGGAATATTACTGGACGTAGCGTGATTATTTCTATGCAAGCAGGAAATGGAAAAATAAAGAAAAAAAAGTCATACTCGCCTAAATTTGGTGAACAAACCTGGGGAATGTAGGATGTGTCAGAACTTCAGAAGGATCCAGATGGAATCTGAAACCTGCATTGCAAATGATTTGAACTGTTTAAGCAGCCAGAATTGATTTAGAGAGGCCTTTGGGGTGTTTCTGAAGTCCTCACAAAGAACCCAGAAGTCATTGAGATAATTTCAAAAGTCTATAAGCAAGTATTCAATTATTCTTTTAGGGGGGGCAGTGATTACTTGAGGGGGTTCTAGGCAGGCCTGCAAATGAAATTGTAGCAGGCCAGTAGTTCTTGATGAGCATCCAAATGTCCAAGAGTGAATTCTAAGGTGACATTAAAGACAACAAAATCAATCAACAAAAAGGGAATTATCCCTCCCTAGATGAGGTGTTTGAGGGTTGTGGGGGTACAGAAGATCTTAGGAGAGCTTTGTAGAGCCATAAAATCTCAAGGGAGTGTTGAGAAATAATTATTTCCTCATAGGTGTCCAGCGGTCTTTCAGAATATTCAAAAGGTATTTGAAGGCAATTGATGAGATAAATGGATGGCTCAGAAAACTGGATGATTTTTCTTTCCTTTTTCCTCTCAGTGTCCTGAAAAAAATCCTTTACAGGCTCCGACGATCCTCTCTGGGACTCTTCCAGGTGGCTTTTTCATCTCAGGAGTCTTCTGAAGCATTAGACGAAAGGGGTGAGGGAAAGCAAAATCTAATCTTAGATGCTGATATGTACTGTTGCACACTTTGGAAGCAATATATGACATCCCATCTTAAAGACATATTATTGACACACCAACCCTGATTAACTACAGCGGTTCAGGCCAAGACGACGGCAGGGGCATAAATTTGACTTTGGGTTCTTGAGAAAGATCTGGAGTCCACAAGGTATTCACAAAGTTCTTTAAAGTTGCACAATGCAACGTTCCAACCTTAAAACTCAGCGTTCCTGACATTTTTGATAACAAAGTGACATATGTTATGCACATTTCTGAATAGGTCGCTGCCCAGCAGCATCCTGCGCCTGAGAAACTGCGCTTCACAATTTCTTCTTCCGTGACATTGCAGCCGAGTTTCGCTTTGCCACACGCTAGCAAGCAGATATCAACACACTGGCCGATTTGAATGTGCACTGTGGCGGATTCAGCAAAGACAGACAAGAAAACATTAAAGAAGGAAGAGAGGAAAAGAAATACAGAAAGGGACAGAGCAAGATTTAAGACAAGAGTAAAGATAAGACTGTCTT
>JAPMNP010702276.1:0-11812 GCA_029874935.1 Atherina boyeri | reverse complement strand
TCTCCATGCGACGTCTCGGCGACGGAGCTTGATCCGTCGGGAAGACGTCGGCGCGACGTATGTGTGCTATCTGGGTGGATGCTAATATGCTGCCGGTTAGTTTGCAGTCTACATTATGCTGTGGCACACCGATTTTTAATAACATCGTCATTTAAACTTACAGTTTTATTATACTTTTATTGTTTTGGTTTTACCTCCTTACTGTTAGGCTTCTCACATTACGTAGCAGGTCAGGACCATTGGTCAGGACAGACTGGGTCCGACATATTTCACTTCACTGCGACAACAACAGCTCTTTATCACAAACGCACCAGTAATTTCCACTTCGCAAGTAGAAAGTTCATCCATGCTGTCTTTGAGGTGAGTGATAAACAAAACGAGTCTATTCGAATCTGCACAATTGTCTGCCAGGCTTTCCAAATACTTAAAAGATAATAAATGACAGAAATACGTCCTTTCTCTCTCTCTTTGAGATTACCGGGTGTATTTCCTGGATTATGTGTGCATACTGCAAGAGGCCCCACTGAACCATCTGAATTCAGCAGCTTGCAGCATTCTTCTCTGAACAATCAGCTCCAGAGCTGTCCCCAGCACAGAACCAGCATTCTTGGATTAGTTTTGTCAGTATATTTCCCCTCCTGGCTCTGATGCTGCTGCCAAAACAGATGACTGCAAAGCAGGTTGCACTTTATCACAAGACTTTCAGAATATGCAATATTTATGGTGCAGACATCGAAGGATCTCAACTCAAAACATCTTCAGATGTGTAATTTTGTCTGCCTTACTTCGGTTGGAAAGCTTTAACGCTGTAAACAGGCAGGAACTTTATTTTGATAAGTTCAAAAGAAAGCTTCAGACACAGTCAAAGTCTATTACAAAAATGAGAAACATTAAAGACTACACGATAACCTGTGTTGATTGTGCCATACCATTGTTGTACTTTTTGTACCTCCTAAAATGACTAACCCTTGAAGGCTTTAGGCTAAATAACATATGTACACAGCTGAAAATGACCCGTACTGCTAAATGAAGAATGAGGAGGGTTACCAAAGTGCAAGTGAAATATGAAACTGAATACAGAGGGCTCCACTCACAAGCACAATACATGTTGAATGCCATAGAACTTTATGCCACGTTTTTATTTAAATCATGTGAACTATTATAGAATTTTTTTTTCAGATGCAAACAGTTTCAAAATGTACATGTCATTACAGGCTACAACTTTTCTAGCAATGTTAATCCCTTAAGAGTTAGGTGCTTTTTGCTGTCGTTTCAACAACTAAATCATAAGATGCCGTCTAGAATTGGGGTCTCCTGATCCAGTGCCTGCTCTTCCAAAGAGAAGCACCTGCCAAAGTGAGGTCTTTCCTCTTTTCAATCTGTTAAATCTCCACAAATTACCAGGTTGCAGTTGTTCGCCTCTACCAAGTTGTGGGTTGTCTCCCATTATTCAGATTTATGGAGTTCAATAGTAAAGGTTCAACTTTTTTTTCAGATCATAAGCATTTGTGAACTTTTTGAGCATCACTTTATATTAGTTACATCAATTAAATAAAAAATCATGTTCACACTTTTCAGCTGGAGTCACTCATTTTAGTGGATGAATTATCCATGAGGATAAACGTTCCGGTAGTGTGTGGTCCACACTGCTTTTCAAATTAAATAAAATTAAAGATCAAGTCGGTTTGGAGGTTGTTTTTTTTTTTTTTAATCAGTTACACTGAAGGGTAAATAAAGCATAAAAACGTATAAAAATATGAACTTGTCATTCAAGAATGTCACTGAAAAGCTTCCGCTTCTTGGACTCTCCGGTCTGTATTTCCTGCCAGTGGGCTCTCCTGTGTACAAAATGGGAGAGGGCAAACTTGGCCCACACGTGACGAGCAAACTGATCCGACCTCAGCTGGCTTTCACTTGAAACTGGAGGAGGAAAAGAGGCACGAATGAGAGACGTGAGGCAGGAAGAACGTGTAACTGTGTGCAGAAGTGATCGTCAGCTGTCAGTGTTACCAAGTTCCTGTGCGATGCTTTGCCTCTGACTGACTGAAGCGCTGTTCCACACAGCTTCAAGTACCCGGCTGCCCAACCTGGAGCAGGCCATTTGGACGTACAGGCCCTGGGAGCACAAATAGTGTGAAGAAAAGAAGAATAATTTACATATTAGCTTCTTGTCATTTTTAAGAAAAATTGTCACCAAAAAAAACCCAATAAAAATCATTTACCTCCAGCCTCTTCAGAATCTTGCCCCTGCCTTTATCGCTGGATGTAGTGATGAGCGCCTGAAGGACGTGGCTGCCAGCGGAGTCTGAAGCCAGAGTGAGGAGGTCAGCAGGGCTCAGAGCACGCAGGCTGCTGAGGAGGAATGAACGCTCCTTAAACTTAGCAAGTGCTTGGACCAGCCGGGATCCATGGTAGCAGATGGAGGTCAGAGGTACCTAAAAACAAGAAAAAATATGTACCTCAGTGAATCTGCAGCATCCTATGAATACATCAATTAAAATGTGTCAACTGCCACAAACTATAGATTTCTTTGGCCGCTTACCTCTGTGCTTACGGCGCCCTCTGCTGTGTCAGAGTGGTAATACACCTCATACGTGAGCAGGGACATGAAGAGAGGGAGGCAGGCGGCATGTCGAGAACCTGGCTCAGCACAGTGGAAAGCCTAAAGGTAGCAAATGTAACAGCTTCTATTATCCACAGCTTCAACATTAGAGTAACCACCAGGTGTCTCATTTATGAACATTGTGTATGCACAAAACAGGACCTGAAAGTGGCGTACGCCACTCTCCTTGAAAAAGTTGTGATTTATAAAAACAAACTTGACAGGAAAATGTGTGCACCTGTACGTTAACTCTGATCCATGCGTACGGAAGTTTTGGAGACGGGGGAAATCGACGACTGCAGCCAGACTGCATCATACTCACACATTTAATTTCACTTCAAACCAAACATTAATTATGGATCCATGTTATCATAAACATTCGGTATCAACAGCAAACGATATCTGTACTAATGCTTGTAGTGAGCCAGAACTATTCCATAAACATCCTTCAATATGAAAATATAGTAAACTCAAATATCAGACCCTGTAGCACAGAGGAAATAACTATAAAGCTGTTCAAGCTCGCGCATGCTCCGTTGTGCAGCCATCGGCCTCCTGAAGTGTCGGTGACGGCATTAGATGCTTCGGGCAGCAGACTTTGGTAACACCCGACTAAAGTCTGCAAGGAGGTCAGGTCGTGTGGAGTTTTCCATACTGCATGCTGAGTATTGTTATTCCTCTTCTTCCTGGCCTACCCCTGCCCCAGTGAAGACCCGACCCACACCCCACTCCCCAACCAGAAAGCTTCACAGGGATGAAGGATCTGTGACTATGTAATACGTGTTTAAGATTAAAACAATGAGTGAGTTGATGGCCCTGTCTTGATGATGCGCCCCAGCTGCTTCATATCTAACATAATTCTTGTTGAATGGGTAACACTCATGATTTCAAACCAGGAGGTGGCTGGTTCGATCCCCCTAATTTTGCTTCTTCCTGGCGCAAAAGCCTGTTTTTTAATCACAGCGCTAATTTCTTTAAGTTTATCAGCATGACATTAATGGCGCTGATGGTGTCCCTCTGTTTGTGGTCTCCGAGTACCTCAGGGATGGAGATGCTTGTCAGCGTCTCCATCCCTCTCTGACACTATGAGCCCCCCCCTTTTTAACATATTCATTCAGTTTTTGTTAAATGTCCTGATTTGTAAAACCTTCTAGCTGAATAAGGACATGGTCTCTTTTTTATCTGCAACATAAAAACAAAAACTCAGAGCTTACACGGAGGAGGCACTGCATCATCTCATCCTGCTTCTCTCCACTCTCAGCACAGCTTTCTGCGAGCTGGACGATCACGCCCATGTGACCTGAAGCCAAGATGGCCTCTACACCCTGGACCAGCTCGTCAAACAAACTAAGGAACTGCCCAAACAAACATAAGAGAAGTCATGAAGGAAATTACCCGCAGTCATAAATTTTCTCTTCCTGCTCAATCGGCGGTGTGACCTACCATTTTGTACTTGGCTGAGGCTGCAGTTAGCCTTTGTATGGGGAAGTTGGCGATAGGATGGAGAGCCAAGTCGACCATATGGCCCTTTAGGTGGTTTTTGTAGAAGTCACGAAGAAGAGCTTTGTGGGACAGCTGTATGATTGTCTCTATGAGATGACTGGAGGCCTGGTCCTTCAGAAAGACCAGAAGTGGACTGTTGGGAAAGTAAAAAATAATGCTGACCAACATCAGTTTTAATAAACTACTTCAGGATTAAAACAGAGTTATAAACATGGTCTCTAACCTAACTCCAGGAGCAGCACTGCGACTTGTCAGGTACTCCATGGTGCGTTTGATGAGTTGTTTGCAGAGTTTGGGTCGTTTTCTATGACAAACGGTCAACATGGTCTGGAACACTGCGCTGGCAACAGCATCTATAACACTTACTATGGAGAAAAGGAATGTTTTGTATTCAAATTTTGTGATAATTTAAAGGTGATCTATAGAACTTCCAAATCTGCATAATTATTATTATGCAGCTCAAATACAGGAATTACATACATTAACATTAATACATACACTAATACATGACAACATTCAAGCAAAATGGAGATCTATTGACCTGTTCCAAAGTAGAGTAGGGAAAACCTTTTGCCATTTTAAGCAAAAGCAAACAAACAGAAAATAGACACATGGTTTGAAAAATACACTTACGGTCTGGAATTAAGTAAGAAGAAATCTAAAAATTCTAAAACTTTTAGTATCAAGAGAAATTAGTAAAGATCCCAACTTTAGACCAAATAAGGAAGTGGGCATATTTAAAATTTGGTGCAAAAAAGGGATTGACCATATTTGGGCAGTTAATAGCTTAAAAAAAGGCATTTTGGAATTCTCAACACTACAACAACAATATGACCTGTCACCCTCTCATTATTTTTGGTTACTTACAAGCCAGAAGTTATATTGAAAACAGTTATATACAGAGGAAAACAATCACAGACTTTCATCCTTTAACCCTTTTTTACCCACTAAGGGCCCACGAGGGTTAAAATTCAATTTTTAAGTCAAGAATTATAAGTGTGTGATTGTCAAACATCAATTCTCTGAACTACATAGTATCTTGTATAGTGATGAACCAGAGGAACTGAGACAAATAATGAGATGGCCGTAAAAACTTGATTTAATTTCATCTAAATCTGCTTACCCTCAAATAAGACAACTGCAACTCAGTTTTGGCGAGAATATCCATGGAAAATTCCGATGAGATGCGTCTTAACACCCGTCAACCAAGCTAAATTCCAATAATCATTAACATCAGATTGCTGATAGCCACATCTTTTGGTCCTGTTCCATCTTGAAGACATATTGGACTAGTATTAGCAAAGTAATCAGTAAGCTTATGAACATGGACCTTAATATTGTTTGGGAAAGTTTTGAAAGTTTGTCTTGTTTGGGAAAAATCCAAAAGAGATAATAAAAATCACTAAGTATCTTTTAAGAATTTTAAAAACAACAGCTCCTAAACTTAAAACAAAAAACTGACTTCAGAAACCAAGTCCTGGTTTAGAGAAGTGGTGAGATCTTATGGAACAAGTAGAAGAAATATGATATATAAAATCAGAGTAAATCATCAAATGACACAGACTGTGGGCTAAATGGGCAAATAAACTTTAGTGTTTTGTTTTTCATCTATTTTTATTTCTGTCTTTCTTTTTTCGTTATTTGATATCCTCTATATCACTATGGTGTGGCACATTATATAAAAATTAGGTTACCAAAAAAACCAAAAAAACACATACTCCACATATGTAAGATATTATTTTCAAATACTGTAGGTGGACCAGGTTTTCCTTGACTTGCATCAAACCTAAATAAACCCTCGCCTGTCACTAGTTAATCTGCTGGATGTAAAAGCTTCTTGAAGTCTTACTTTTATCTTCTATACATCTTTGTCTTTCTTTGCTTCTCTCACAACTTTGTGCTGCATGTGTTGCTATCAACATATTGCTAATTTGTTTATTATCAAATATTATCAAATAATATCAAATATTCACGTATGATTTGTGACATTCTGAACGAAGAAGACTCACGATTTATGTTTTCCATCAAAGTCTCTGTGAGGGTCTTCAACTCATACCAAAACGAGGTGGGGATCTCAAAGTCTGTCAGCTGAGGAGCCATGCTGCGCTCTTTGGCACCTGGTTCAAAGCAAGAATATCAAAAGAGAAACTGAGGCATGAATACAAAGCTTATAACGAGCATGTATAGAGGTCCTGACAGTCTCAAAGAAACAGCGTTGAAAGGCCAACAGATCAAAAGGTTTATTTTCTTCACGTTTTTCTTAAGGAAATTAAACCTAGGTTGAAAAACATGAAATAGGAGTAAACCTGTTTTTTCTTTTTTCTTCAAGAAAACATAAGACCGCTCTCTGTTTATCTCCTACAGCTAGTTCTAGCATTACTCAGCGAGTCAATTAAGGCACTTCAAACCCTGAGGGGGTGTCCACAGCATGAACATTAACTACAATAATAATGACGTGAGCTTCCAGACCAGCGAGATAAAGATCTGTAAACAGTGATGCCGGGCACATGTTGCACGCTCCAGCTACACCGAGGCCCTAAGTGGATTCTAACGATCTGTTCCAGAGAAACAAATGCTGCACAGACAACAAGAGTGAGCAGGATCTATCACTCAAGGAAAATTTTTCTCATGCCATTGGTTTGATGGCATCCTTTCAAAGGCAGTGTCACAGGTAAGCCGATGCTTTTCTACGTCTACTTTAGTTAAACATTTTAGACACTGCAGCTTATAAGACAGGGTGATGTTAAAGGGAAAGCATTTTCTTCATCTTTAAATCCTGACCAGATGGGGTGTTGTAGATCACAGGGAATATGTGAAGTTGTTCAATTCAGAGGTTGTCAAAACCAGATCCACACATATAGCTTATCAGAAATCATAGGTTGGTTTACTGGATTATAAAATGTCTGGTGAGACTGAAGCGCATAAAACACCAAGAGGTATACTGGTTGTCATGTGAACGATTGCTTATGCATTTCTGAAACTGCTGGAAACAGAACACCATCCATTAAAACGATGTACCTCACTGACACGTTCACTCTACAATGAGACCAACAACATGTACAGTTAAAGTCAAATTTCCACAGTAGAACAAATAGTTTTACTGTAAAATAAACAAACATTTATTTTGCATATGACATGCTTCAGTGGCAAAGCAGGTCTTGTTTTACAGACTTGACAACAAATCATAACTGCTTGACTTCTGCGTATCCAGCCTTGAGGGCATGGCAATACCTTAGCTGTGAAGCTAACTCACATCCAGTCAGTGTCAAAGAAATATTTCCAGAGGAACTAGTGAAAAAAGATTTGGCCCATCAATGAGTAAGTTGCCTCACCCAGACAGGGCAAACATACAGTTTCAAGTTATTCTCCAACTGAGTATCACGTACCTTTCAGACCTTTCAGCACTTTGTAACAATAAAAACAAAGCCAGTAACAAGCTGTCACGCACACACATCTTCATCCCTGATCAGATGTACGAAAGTACGTTTTTCATGAAAGGAAAACGCGAGTTATAAAAATGAATTAAGACTCATCTTTAGATGCATGTGTGCACGATTTTGCAGTGTAGGGGGCTTCCAGGACACCTGCATGAGCTCACACAAAAGAGCTATTTAGGTTTTTTCTGTTTTTATTATAAGATCTCTAAATGCACACTTTTTGAATAAAAGCTTTTAAACCTCAGAGGACAGACAGTGACCGCTCAAGTGCTCTGAATACCATCCCTATAGTATTGCTTGTTGTGACTATCACTGTTTCACAGTGGATATTAAAACGCTACACACCACCTTTTAAAATGCGAGGTTGTTGTGATTATGTTTTCTTTTTTTAAAAGGTGAGACCATTAGAAATTGTTCTACATCTTCTTTAATGTGAACTTGGATCTGCAAGAACTGACTGAAAAACTGAACATCTTTTATGGGAAAAACCTACAAATAAATAAAACCTGAATACGCTGGTTGGATAAGTGTGCACAACCTGACACCAAAGCTTTTGTGTCAACACTTTTTGATTTGAAGATTTGTTTTTGGGTTGGAGTCTATCAGCATGCCACATCTTGACTTGGCAATATTTTACCATTCCTCTGTGCAAACGCGCTCCAAATCTGTCACATTGTGAGGGCATCTCTTGGATTTAGGCCTGGGCTCTGGCTCGGCCAAAACCTTTATTTTCTACTGTTGAACCTAAGTTTGATTTTAATGTAAGCTTGGGAACATTGTTGTGCTAAAAGCCAAAATTCCTCCTCATCTCCAGCTATCTTGGAGACTGGTGGAAGTTCTGGGCCAAAATCGACCTGCTCATAATTCCCTCAAAGGAAAAGCAACCTCAAAGCATGATGCTTTCACTGCCATGCTAAACTGTAGATAGGGTGCTCTTTTGGTGATGCTCAGTGTTTTTCCCTCCAAAATTTAGCTGGACCAGGAGGTTTTTATTTGCAAGGAAAAACTTCCGTCTTGTAACCCTGTAGTCCTGAAATATGGAGAATATGGCAGATTGTTGTCACATGTAGTACACAAACAGTATTTGCCATAAACTCCTGCAGCTCCTTTAGTGTGTCTGTTGGCCTCTTGCCAGCCTCTCAGACTAGTTTTTGTCCTGCTTTTTAAATCAATTTAGTAAAAACGGTCTGGTTCTAGCTCATTTCAAAGTTATCCCTTATTTTCTCCACTATTTGACAGCTGCCTCTGCTGTGTTCTTTAGTACATCTAATACCATGGAAATATGTTTATCCTCCTCTTGACTTCCAACAATTAGATAGATTTGATGCATTGTAAAGTCTCGATAAACCAAAGCTTCTGCTGCAGGATGTAACGGAGTAAATGGGAGGAAAATCCAACCAGGAAAGCTGAACTTTCTTTGGGAATAGTCAGAGCCTAATTAATTTAGCTTTAATTTGGCTTTTTGTATGTTTTTTATCCTTTATTAATTTTCTCCTGTATCAGATTTGCTTGTTTTGAACTTTTTTTGTTTTTTTGTTTACTTTTATCCTTTATTTATTTTCTCCTGTAACAGATTTGCTTGTTTTGAACTTTTTTTGTTAACTTGGATTGTTATGGTTGTTTTTGACTTGAATTGTACAGATTATAGGTCCCATTAAAAAGGTGGAATAAAACNCAATCTGGCATGTTAACAGGGTGTTTGTACCTTTTAAATCCACTTTGGTGAGGACTCTAAAATTCCCCTGAATTTGTACAATATTGACAACGATCTATTTGTTCTTATGGTTACAGTGATTGTTCTGGATGTGGATGATCCTTCAGCGACCAATTGCTGCAATTTACATCAAAACTTGCACTCTGAGTTAGTTCTTAACATGTAAGTTTAACAGATACATTTTCAGATTGTGATTGACTTCCATGTCTTGGGGACATCTTCATCATCTTTGGCATGAATCAAATAAATGCAATAGCACCGAAAAAAGAAGAAGTTCATTACAATGAATATATCTTACTTTTTTTCTCTATCAACGTCCTCTAGTGATTGCAACTTAACTGAGGTGAAAGTTCTAGTGGCTACCAATGTAAATGAGCATGTTTATTTACTCCTTAAGCCTTACATGAAAACTATTATTCTCTGTGGGTGAGTGTCTGTTGCTTCCTATTTTTTAACAAACTGCTGAAGCTCTCACATTTCCAATATCATCCCTGATGTGTCCACATTTTGACTGAAAACTGGTTTCTTCTGTCCTTATTTGGACCAATACTTGATAGTGCCATTACCAGAAAGATCTATTGCTTTGATGCCATTTGACCGAACATTTCAGGATTTCTCCTATTATTGACCTGAAAGTCAGACAAACAACAATAATCTAATTGAATAGATCCCTGTGCGCGTGTTTCTGTGTTTACCTGGGCGAGCTTCAGAGCGAGGAGGTCCGACACAGCCTCCCAGCACATGTAAAAGTTTGCGCACCACGTGTGAGCCATGAACGTGTCTGATGAACTCTGCGCTGTTGTCTCTCACCACCTGACTTAGAGACAACACCTGGGCCTCCAAAGCTCCACCTCCCGCCTCCTCTTCTTCCTCTGGCGTAGATGACTCTACATGACATATTCACAGATCACTCAGAGAGGTGGTTTTGTGTGATTTTATTGGACTACAACTGAGAAAAACTTTTATTAGAGGGAATGTTTTGAATGTAAGCAAACCACCAACTCGTAATAAACTGTAGCTGTTATCTTACCTATCCACCTGGACATCTGTCTGAGCGCACTCTCCACAATGTGTCCCCCACATCGGTCACATGACACCGCCTTAAACTCAGAGCCTGACTCTCCGCCCAGTTCAGCCAGCACCTCCCCCACCTGGTCGAGGCTGGACAGCGGGAGCAGCCGCTGCAGAGTGATGCTTCCTGTTTGGTCCATCGCCACAAGGGCCGCTTTACCTTTAACTTCTGCAAGGACGTTTTCCACAAACATTTCTGAAAAATGATATTGAAAGAATCAACAACAATGGTTTGAATGAAAAAGTACTGCAGCTGGAGTTACAAATGCTGTAAAACCTGCTTATTTTAGCTAAACATCAGCAATAATGATACATTCATGTGCAAGAACAACTTGATCAATATAATATGCTGTTTAAGTTCAGCAATAAGAAGCAGGACTGAACAGTTTGGTCATACTTCAGAAAATCCGGGGGCACGGTGGAGCAGCTGGCTAGAAGGTCCCGGGTTCGATTCCCGCCGGGGACGCTGTGCAAAAGGGTGTGTTTGTTCCTCCGCATCATCGGCACCCACACGAAAGGGCCTTTCTGTGTGGAGTTTACATGTTCACCCCATGTTCCCTTGAACTACTCTCACAAAAACATGCACCAGTCCTGGCCTTTACACTGCCTCCCCACAGTGGGGCACCTGCGGGGGTCCATCACATGTGACAGCATGCAAAACCACCATGAGTGAAGCTGAAGTCTGGTTGGCTAAAACAAGCCAGCTGAAATAGCGTGATCCTTCCACGCGCTACGTCCAGCCGGGAAAACCCTGCCCCGTTAAGAAGGAGGCTTGAGCTTTAGTGCAGGGCCCTCCCGGGGTCGGAAAGGGGAGAGCAATGCCCAGGACTGTACATAGGTAGGAGCACCAGGTGGAAAAAATGGGAAAAAATGTGGGATATAAAAAAAATATTTAAAAACTGCAGAAAATCCATCATCACGTTTTGTCCATCACATGTGACAGCATGCAAAACCACCATAAGTGAAGCTGAAGTCTGGTTGGCTAAAACAAGCCATTTGAAGGCTAGAGGGGGAATCCAGCAGCTGATTTATGTGCTGTGCTCAGGAGAACTGCTGCCGTTACAGCCTAGGTGGAGGTGAACTGAATGCATTTATACTGACAGTGAAAGAAGAGGTGTCGGAGCCGACCACGGTTGGCTGACAGATGAAGGTAGTCTGTGTGCATGTGGAAGTTATTTAACGTCAGCTTCTAAACAACATCCAAGTGTTTCATGGAACAAAGTTCAGGTTATCGGCTCACATGGACCCCAGAATGAAAGGGATAACAATCTAAAAAGGTAATTTACTAATAAATCAACCTTTACATTTTCAGATATAGATGGTTTTTGTGTCTTGTAACTTGCATCAACATATCTGAATGTGTGTGTCTGCAACCAAACTTTATACAGGGTTTCCCCAGGTTTGACCACCCCAAATTTAAGACCTTTTTAAGACATTTTTAAGACCACTTTATTGAAAAATTAAGACCTACATCAAACCATTATG
>JAPMNP010702243.1:0-11541 GCA_029874935.1 Atherina boyeri | reverse complement strand
AAACTTCCGGTGTGGCACCGGAAGTTTCGCCCATCGCCGTTTCTACATGAGCGACCTCAGGAATAAGGTGGATAGCATATATTTGAATTTGTATTTGTATGTACAAGTAGCTCTGTATAAACTGTTGTAGACATCACTATATAAGAGCCTGCTTTCTTTTTTATTACATTCTACTTATTCTAATTCTTTACATATCTTATTACATGTATTTATCTTACTACTTCACACTAGAGTAACAATGTCTGCCAGCAAAAAATTCCTTATATGTGTTCACATACATGGCAAATAAAGCTGATTCAGATTTAAAGTAGCACTATGTAACTCTCTAACCTTAAAAATATGCATTTCTGACTTGTTTTATGGCACTCATTCCTGTGCATTCCTGGAGCTGACGTTGCCCTGCAGTGGCTGAGAAACTGCACCTAACAATTTTTGCTGATGGGACGGCACATCATAAAAACAGCTGAATTTCACTGTACGTACTGTACCACGTCACAAGCTAGGATAAGATATCAACGCACTGGCCGTTTTTGAACGTGCACTGCTAATTTATCAAAGGAACATAAGAGGACATTATTGAAGGAAGAGAGAAAAAGAAAGCACAACAGGGACAGAACAAGAAATAAGACAGGAGTCAATATCAGACTGACTTCTATTTGCTGGAAAGAGCTCAGAGTACAGGTAGGATGCAAGATGGGTGCCAAATGAGTTTTTGTCTGTGTTAAATTGGTCAAAGTTCCATAGTGTGGCTTTAAAAAAAGGAAATCTTAAACCGTACAATTTGAGTTGATTTTATTTTAATGCACACACAATGTGAAATGATAAACAAGAGTAAAATAACAACAAAAGGGAATTTTTTGTATGTATCAATCTGAATCTGTCCAGCTAGAGTAACTCGTTGCTAATGGCCAAACTAGACCCCAGAGGATTTTAATAAGACTTGACAGTGCTACTTGTATCTGTAGCTGTGATTATGACAGTGCTGGGATAAGCACCCTCACCCTGGAAAGAGTTTCCCAGGGCATAACACTTTCAATGCACTCTCTCACACAAAATGAAATATCCCATACAGCAGTGATGAGAACAACACAAAGAAAGATGCCTGAGTGAGACTAAATCAGTGCACGAGTACAGCATTTCCTCTGGATGCAAGTGATGACACAAGTTGCATTGATTTGTGTCACTACAGTGTGTTATTTTATGTGTATACATGTCTATATGTCTCACAGATATCATGAGTTGCAGGGCCCCAAACTCAGTGTCTGGTGGATTAAAAGTGCAGTGAGTAAGCAGAAGAATCACAGAAGGAAATGCTGAGTGATGCAGCTCTCGTGGTATCCTCTTAGGGTGTGTGGCTGAGAGTGTTTTGTGTGTTAACATCAAAGCCAACTGTCAGTCAGTTTTATAGAGTTAATAAGCTAAAAACTAATAGTCAACTGTCATAAGAAAGGAGCTGATAAAGTGACAACTAGAACCCTCATTTTTCTACTCTAGCGTCATGTATAAGAAATCTGACACCATATATACTTTGGCAGACTATAATTAGCTTTACTACTCTACACTAATCCTCTTCTTAGTAAGGGGCAGGTACTTTACTGTGTTTAGAATAGTACTATTATAAGCTCCTTGCTATCATACATGTACACACAGCCCTTACAGTTAGCATGTGATATATGGGCCATGGTTGTGTTGCCATTACCTCGTCATCGTCAGCATCATAGTGGGCGTACTGCTGCTCCAGTAGTTCTCTCTGTCTCCTTTCCTGCTCCAGGGTTTGCTGGATGAGCGTGGCCACCTCACTCTGCTGACCAGGACGCTCCCGGCCAATCATAAACCTGCAAAAAACACAGGCAGGGTCAGCCATCTTACGATTGCATAAAATCATTCATCAAATTAAATGTTATAAGTATAATGCTAAAAATCGTCATTGCAAGCATTTTGCATATTATAATGCATGTTATGAGTTAGCTTTCTTTGTTTCATACTGTAGTGGCGGTATATTTGTGTGGTGAAAACAACCACAGGAGTCACATACTGTGAGCCACAGAGGCCCACAGACACACAGCAATGACGTCGATATTTGCTGACATATCAGGGCAGGGCCGAGAGCGTGGACATGCATAATAATGTGAGAAGCCAGTTGGCTGGGCCAGGCGGCCTGCTATCAAGCCGGGAGTGAATTACACAGAGAAAACCACGGGCTGTGCCTCCAAGCTACTGACGAATAACTACTGTATTACACAAGGGACCTGACCACAGGAAGTATCACACTCAAATATAGGACAAAGTGAGAGAGATAATGACCACATATTTAAAGATTGCGTTAGTCTTAGATCTCATTTTTACTACTAATTGTGTGTTTATAATGTGTTTGTCCAAGAAATAGAAACAAATACACTTAAAATCCAGTGAATTTCATTATTTTCTTTCCCGAACCTCAAAGAAAATTTACATAGTCTTCCATTCATCATTCTTATAACTAAGAGAAAAACAAGCCAAAACTGAGGAATTCTCAAATCCAACAGGGTGTGTGAATAAGGTCCAACCTACTGAATGCTTGTAAGCAAGTGTGTCACAATGAGAGAGGGAGACGAAGAAAAGAGAGCGCAAGTGGATTCAAGATAGGAGCTAATCAAGTGAATTCATTTCCCCTGAGCTTTTTCATATATTTCTAAAGGCCAAGTAGAAAAGGGCTTACGCTCCAGCAGAGAGGTGTACTTGATCTACATGTGAAGGAACAAAATGAAGGGTAGGACGCAGAGAGGAAAAAAGAAAACCACAGAGAGTGACAGAGAGGGTGCTCGATGAGCGAGGGACTTCACTACAACAAGCCTGTGGACAGCAAGGAGGTCTGAGGAGTAGCTGACCTGGAAACAGCCTTTCTCATCACGCAAGAGGAGTTTGTCTTGGTCTCTTCCTGCTTCCCACTGTTCTCTGACAGTCACACACAGGGTGTTGCATTAGCTCACCGGCAGAAGCTTTCAACAATGATCTATTTCTCTCACTTCAGTGAAAATGCATATGGTTCCAGTAAACACAATAGCTTCTTGATAGAAAAAGACTGTACATCCCATCCTTTATTGTTAATTGGTAAAACAGATAAGTGAAGCAAGTACACACAAAATGATGCTGGTGCTGCAATATATGCTTTAGGTAGTGGAGGGCTGACAGGTGTTTGAGGATGTCTGGATCAGTTCACACATTACACATTACAGATGTGACTGATCAGCCAAAGTGGAGATGTGTTGTTTTATTTAAGGTGATCTAAGCGGTTACCTCTTCTTTTACGCTGTTATTTTACTGTAGTTTATAAGCATCTACTGATTCATAATAGATTAACTTAAACTGTGCCATTTGCCAGCTTTCTAACATTCATTAAGTTCTGTTCCAACTACACTTGTCTATCAATTCTTTTTGTGGCTTATGATTGTTCATTTTGATTTATTGTTAATTCTGTTGTTTTTTTTCCAAATTCATTATATTCTGTAAAATGTTTAAAAATTATAAATCACACAAAGTTAAACATAAAGAATATGTGAATCTTTGAAAAACAAACACAATTTATAGAGGTTTTTTAAATGATAGATTTTTTTAAACAGCTGTGTACTGTCTTTTTTTCTTTTTGAAAAGATTACTCAAGCAGGAATAAATAATGCATTTGCTGTGGGACATGTCTGCCTGGGGCTAATACATATTTGGTCTTCTACAAGTGTTTATAGTAGCAGGACGGTGCAGTTACAACTGACTCAGAATAAATGTCAGCAGCCATATTAATCAAAGAAAGTTGCACTCAGCAACAGTTATGCACCGTAATGTATGTTAGAATGCATTTTTAACTGTTTTTGGACATTTGTTAGTTAGATCAGTGGTTATTCTATTTCTTTGCTGAGGTTAAGAGAAATTTTTCCAACTTTATCCATGAAAACAAAAAAGGACAATTAATGAAAGGTGATCTGTAGTCAATGACTGAGAATTGACAGTACTGAACTAAAACCTTTTACACAATTTCTCAATGCAACTCATATGATTGGTCTTATTATATTCATAGCCAATAATTCTGTTTTGATATAATGGAACAAAATACAATTTACAATAATCTAGTAAGCCAAAAATGGGAAATTTATCTTGCACCATAATGCAATTTTAATAATTTATTATTCTTTATTTTCACATTAGTTTTTACAAAGAAATCATTATGTATATTTGTAAATCATGTAAATCATGTGGAATCAAATTAAATCTAAATCTTAAATTACTGCCACACAGTTAAATCAAGTCATCAAACAGACAAGTTGCAGTTTAGATCCTTGTTTATTTACTCATTTGTTCATTTGTTAGAATGGGATGGACAGATAACCCAAAGCGCTACGCCGTCAGCATGATCGGCAACAATCTTCTGCATAACTGCGTCAGCCAGTGTTGTGTATTTCTACCTTATATGATGTGGAAAATAGGCACATGTTTTTCAGAGCCGCGAGGAGAGCTTTCTGACGAAAAACCTGGATGATTTGCTGCTGGAAGTCAGGGTTAAATATAGCGAAAATGGCAAATCTAGGACAGTTGGCCATAAAACCTCTGGTGATCAGACAGAGTGAGGGAAGGATTTACCGAGGAGGAGGAGGAGGGGGGTGGAGAGAGTGAGACATGATGGAGGAAGAAGAACAGTGAAGAGGGGATGGAGAAACAACACTGAGGATTAAAAGTCATTTTTACATGTTGCTATAACTTATCAAACTGACATTTATGTGGTGTTTTTAAAATTTCTTACATATTACTATAACTGTGAACTTGTAAAAACTGAACTAGAATGTAAGGCTTTCTCGTATTACTCTTTTTAAATTTGCTTGACAGACAGGGAGGTGAGAGACTGAACTTTTCCAAGGCTGCCTCACCTATACAGCTACATCCTGGTGTGTGGAAAACCTTTATTGTCAATATTAGTTCAGCAAACAGCATCTGCCGTGCCAACAGTCTGTTGTGATATCGTCAGACATGTCATCAATCCTCAGCCTTTCCTCAAAACATTGTTTCTATACAACCGTCTATCTTTTCACAATTGAGTCCCACCAGAATAAGATAGAGGATAAAGCAAGTACAGTAAAAGTATGACAAGGAGGACAAATGAACGTCAACATGTAAAAATAATGTTGGAAAAGGGGGTGAAAAGACTAGTAAAAGAGGAGAGGAGGCGGACAATTAAATTATGTTGAAAGACCAGAGGAGGAGAAGAGACAACACAAAACCATATGATAAAAAAGAAAAGACAAGAAAAAGAATCAGTTGGAGGCTGAGATGGCAGACAGTTGCCAAGGACAGCTCGAGCCTTCCAAATCAAAGACTTCCTGCCATGCTTTGAATGTGCGTTTGTGTGTGATAGTCAAGTGTGTTTGTGCATGTCACTACTTCCAGTTGCTCTAAGAAGACTCAAGCCCAAAGCTGCTCAGCTGTCAAACACACAACACTTTTGTCTGCGTTTCATACAGAGTATGACTGCTTAAGAGGTGGTTGTGCAACTTTTTGCACCATGACAGCAGGACTAACGGAATTCACAATGATACAGTCCACCGTTTGCCCAGATGTTATTCTTCACTGCAGAGTTTATACCATTCAGGCCTTTTAGAAAAGCAGCCTCAAACTTAAATACTATTTGAAAATAGTGTCCTAAAGCCAGAATATTTTCTAAAAAAGAATTTGACAAGGCTGCTAGTACCACCTTCCACGTAAACCTTTATGAAGAAAGTACAGTTAAGAAACAAAAATTGGCCTTTATCATGATAAACATAGATAAAGTCAATAACATAGATCTAATGCAGCTAAATGCAAGTGTAGGGAAAACATTATTAGAATGCAGTTTTTCCCAATCAAGTGCAAGCTTTTGAAGGAGGAAAGGAAGAAATAAGTCTGAAGATGCCATGCACTTTTAAAAAAAATGTTTTTTTCTGTATATAATATGGAAACAAACCAGGAAAAGCGTTGCCAGTGGTTATCAAAGCAGACCATCCGGCCAGAATAAACAGCAAAAATGATTCGTAAGGGTTTTACTTATTTGTTCATTTATTTAAGTGAGGTTTGTATGAAGCATTTAGGCTCGCCTTCAGCAGACTGCAGTCAGCAGACCCTTACTTTTGGGAGAATAAGGGAGGATTTCTGACAGGCGAGCCATGCCAATACCTACATTAGGTTGACAGGTTATTTTTCCACTGTGTCACAAGAACAATAAACATCAGTGTTGCAACAGAGTCTGTGCTTGACTTTTGATGAAATTAAGTGGCACATATTAGACAGGATCCAGTAAATGCAAACACTTTAAAGTTGTATGGATCAACAGAACCCAGAAAAGATTAAAAACATACTACACATACATGTAAATAAATGATCATTAATGTAAATAGCATCGTCATAACCAGGCAGAGCCACATAGTTGGGCTTTATGGAAGAGTGTCTGGTATAAAGCCTTTGCTTACAGAAAGGTTCACCAAGACATATGTGGGAGACTTCCCAAACATCCGGAAAAAAGGGTTATCTGATCATATGAGACTAAAATGGAACTTTTTAACCATTAAGGAAAATGCTATGTCTGCAGCAAACCAAATGCTTCTTATCACCCTAAAAACAACAAGCATGAAGGAATGGTGGTGGCAGCATGATGCTGTGGGGATGTTTTAAAAAAGAAAAAAATATTTATTGATTTTTTTTGTTAGAACAGCACAGTTCAAGACATCATTCATACAGTACTACTGTTTTTTTGTTCTTTTTTCAAAGATAGATCAAAAATAGAAACAAAAGAAACAAGGGGCAGTCCTTACTATTTATTTGGTTGTGTTTTTGATTGGCAGAGACTGAGAAACTGATCAGAATTGAGGGAAAGATGAAAAAGACAAGGACATTTGTGCAGAAAACATTTCAGTCTCCCAGAGATTTGGGATTGGAATGGAGGCTCACCTTCTACCAGCATAATGACACTAGCTTATGCTGAAGCAATGGTCAAGCAGTTAAAGTGGTTTAAGGGGAAGTGTTTAAATGTGATGGAAGACATTGTCCTTGTTAAAGACTCTTTATCTAGAAAAAAGCCCATACTTATATTTTTTCTTTTCTTTTTTACATAAAACACCCAAAAGGTTTATGTAAATTAAAGGTTGTAATACAATAAAAAAAGAAAGAGGTGAATACTGTATGATGGATAGTATCACAAGCTTGTTGTAACTAACACAAAGCCTCATGAAATATGGACCATGTATTAATATGTTCAGAATCGCCTACACTAGTGAGTCATTGCGTCTGTATTGCATGACTTACTGCATCATAAGCCTTAGACAGATCTATAAAGAGAGCTTCACAATGCTGCTTGTTGTCCAGAGGCTCAATGAAATCATTTATTACTTATAAGGATGGTGTATTTGTACTGTGTTTTTTTTTCTACAGCCTGACTGAAGGTCTGATAAGGCCTCCTGATAAATTTCTATCTATTAATAACAGAAACTGTTTTATCACAAGGGATTCGAGAGCCTTGAGAAAAACCTGGGCCTATAATGTTTAGGCAAGAGAAGGAAAAAAGCAGAAAAAAAGGATTTCCAAATAGAAATGTGCCCGTAGATAGATAAAAAAGATGTGTGGAAGAATAAAACCAGATAACAACTTTAAACTAAACATTGCATGCAGATTATTCATCTGCAGTAAAGTACATTTTCTTTTCAGTTGTGTGAATATCTTACCGAACCACTCCTGATGTGTTTCTGAGGACAGAGGCAGCAAAACTTTGGGTGACACCCACCAGGCTGGTCCCATCCACCTCCACGATCTGGTCATTCACTTTGATCCTGATGCAGACAAGCAGAAACATTATTTAACTTTTGCAGCAAAGAAGAGTTTGTGTCTAGTACAAAA
Source organism: Atherina boyeri (assembly GCA_029874935.1). Classification (NCBI taxonomy): domain Eukaryota; kingdom Metazoa; phylum Chordata; class Actinopteri; order Atheriniformes; family Atherinidae; genus Atherina; species Atherina boyeri. The sequence goes on along the minus strand of JAPMNP010702243.1, from coordinate 3,657 downwards.
CAAGGGGAAAATATCAAATTGATGCACCACGGCAACTAAGAAAAGCACATGGGAAAAACAAACTGGATTGTCACGCATGTTTACATTATTTTCAAAACTGCAATAGTACCGTTTTTTTGTTGCTGCCGGAAATTTCCACTGCAATAGCTCCAGACTACTGCCTAACCAGGAGACAGAAGAGATGAGGCTCAAAACAAACTAGGAGGGCTAATGAGGACATGGAGGCCAGCTAGCCTTTCGCCCTGGGCCACGACACATCCAGGATTTCTACTCTGATCTGAAAGTGCTGTGTAAGTTCTTGACCTTAAATTGAACTATTGATTAAAATGTACTCACAGCAGATGAGGTGTGAGCCAACCACTTAAAATAGAATGCACTTGCTAAATATTCAGTTCAAATCCAGTTGAAAATCTGAATTTGAAAAAAAGATTTTGAATGTGGTGTGTGAATAATTTCTTTCTTATATGAATAAAACAGAAACTAGAGCTCATTATCTTTGAACAAAAGTGTACGTTATTCTAATACCCCGGTGCTTGAAGGCATAGATATTTTTTCTTGCGCAACAAAGCCCTTTGGTTTTCCACTGATCTGCAAAGGCTCTGATTCAATTTGGTCCAAGAAACAGTGGCATCCAAGTCTGAAAAATGCAGCTTCTATAATTCTCTTGTCATAGCTGTATAATTTTCAGCAGAGGCCTCTTAACTCGTTGCATGGTAAAACCACAACTGAAACACCCAAAAGTCCAATTTCATATACTGTACAATAGAAGTATAAGTTTTTAGATTTATAAGGACTACAATAGAAGTAGGACTACATTTCAACCCACTTAGGAACCATTCATTAAATGGTCAGTATCCACAGTTACTCTTCTACAACCCTAACAGACTTAGAAAAGATGGATTTGTTTAATGTGTTAAGGGTTGAAATACAGTTTTCCTACTGTAAAACCTCTGCAAACTTTGTGTTTTTGAAGAAAAAACAAGACCAAAACATAAAAAAAAATGTTTTCTGACAGCAGCATCGGCTGCTGTTACCAGTTTCCTTTCAGCTCCTTTCCAAGTCTGTCACATACATACGCAGAGCATGCAGCAGCTGCTGAGAGGGATTTAGTATGACTGTGACACCTACAGCATCGAGCAGAGGTGTGATATGGATGTACCAAGACACGTCGGCTTGACGAGGTAGACGGAGAGCAAACTGCTTGTGTGTCAGATGCTCACATGCTTTTTTGACCTTCATTGCAACTGAAGTTCTTGTCTAACTTTGCTTAGCTGAAGGCTGGTTTGTGTAACACTGGTCAGCAGTGAAATAAAAACAACAAAACAAAACACAAATGGACAATAGAGAAAGATGTCAGTGAATGTTAATAAACTCAAATATATACTCTCTTCCTCTTGCAAACCCCATCTGACCCCAGCAGAGTCGCAGACGATGCAGCGAGCCTCAGCCAACTTTATCTATCTGTCTGCCCTGGACTAAGTACGTTAGTGTGCCTCAGACTATTAAGTCCGAGTCAGCAAGACACAGGAAGCCCTATTACAGGAGAGGTAATGACACAAGGAAAATCCATCTTTATTGTGACCTGTCCCCTGTGTGTAGAGAGCGTGAACACTTAGAGGGTGAGCCAATGGGCAAAAGTTATCAGTTGTGATCATTTCATATCCTGTCTTCAGTTTATTTCTCTCATACTGTGATCAAGGCTTTTATTTAATCAAACAGGTTGGCACAAACACAATCATAATTTTGAACACAACTGTTTCAAAGTTTACTGCCCGTTTACAGTCTGAGCAATAGCATCCTGCTAATGTGCAAACATAAGGTCAAATTATTGCCATGCTAGTTTAGTGTCTTATATGTTAAAGGTATGGCGGAGGATGTTTTATTTCCGGGTGGATCATCAAGACGATTGGTCTTCTTAATTGTCAATCATTCTGGAGAATTTTACGTAATACTGTCGTACGTGCTCTTTCCTAGGATAGTTTTAGCTTTCTGTGCATGCGCACTTTCAAAAAGTGTCTTTGAAGTGTCTGAGAAGAAGAGAAAGGCCTCAGAAGAAATAAACAAGATCAGAGTTGTGCATGCACATCTTTTTTTTTAAAGTAGAGAGGGTAGTTCTATCTTGAATTACAGGAAAATCGTCCGCCATACCTTTAACATGCTCTTAACCTCCGTGAAAAGGTATTTTCATATGAATTAAAAAAATTGTAGACAAGGGACAATATTTTTGGTACCAGAAGCTTTCTGGTTTGTGGTCTTTGGTTGCATGCAGCTTAACACAGCGTGAAAGAAAATAAAGGACAATACCATTTATAAACTACGATCTCAAAACCACTGGCCATTTCACTTTAAACAAAATTTAGCTAGCATCTGTCTTTATGAGAGCAATAAAGCCAAGATGTAAGCAAGCAGAGGTAATCGTGAAAAAGAAAGAGCCTGCATTTTCATGCAGACCATGATTAATAGGATAACAGCATATTCAATGGAGAAAGTGTGGAGAATAAATTTGAAAAAAGGCTCAAATCTGCAAGCAAAAGAATGCATTGAACATTGCTCTGATCTTTTCTTTATTACTTTTCCTAACTGAGGACTTGTGGTAGTCAGTGAAACTGTCAACTTAGAGAAGATCAACTTCTTTTCCCCCCTTTCACACCAACTAGTTTCTTATCTGCTGCTCCTCTCCTCCATCTCCCTCTGCTCACAACATTTTAACTAATCTCACTGTCATGTTCCGGAAAACTGCAACCGAGGCTGCTACATAAAAGGAAAAATTAATCCCGGAAGAAAACACACCTTTTGCAAACATCCCTAGTGCTTCAGGATCCCCAGTTTGTGTGAAGAGCTTACAGCACTTACTGCACTCATCCTGCACTGAGCAGTCCTGCCTATCAGTGTTTTAATCAGTTTACAGGGAACCTGAACCACAGTAATACACTAATAGGTGGAAGTTTGTAGTTTAGAACATAGACCACAGCTCAACTGCTGAGAAGCTGTCATATCCTCTGTTTCAGGTTGAGTGCTTACGTTGGACTATTCATGCTTTATTATGCACTATCCAGGGTAGAGATGGAAACACAGCATATTGGGTAAATGGGAATTTGTATTGGACAAACTTCCATAAAATATATCAGATAAACTATATCTTTATCATCATGATGCAATATCTCCGCCAGAGTCTGCCAACAGAACAGAGACGCATTGTTCAAGAATGCTTGAGATGCATGCAGTCCTGGGTAAGACCGCTTGTCCCAGTGGATCTAATCCGAACCCCTGCTGTTAAATCTGACAAGTGCAAAGCGTGACTGTGTTCAAGACAGTAAAACAGAGGGCTGAGGTGGGATGGCAGAAACAAAAGAGCTGGTTAGCCGTTAGGTGAAGGTTTCTTCAGTAAGTACATGATAAGTTTACTTTTTGTGTGTGATATTCAACAGATAAGCAGCTCTCACCTGCTGTCTCTCTCAGCAGCTCCACCCTCAATGACAGTCTTGACAAAAATGCCTAATTTCTCCAAGCCTGCGTCAGCACCAACACCCATTCCGATGATACTGATCCCCAGGCCATCTTCATCTGGAAAGGGAAAAAAAACAAAACAATGGGCCTCATTCACCAACCGTTCTTAGGAACAAATTTTTTCTTAAGTCCTACTTACGAAGTTTTTAC
>JAPMNP010702225.1:0-12812 GCA_029874935.1 Atherina boyeri | reverse complement strand
ACAGGATCAAGAGGACAGGTCGTTGGTTTTGAGTCGACCAGAAGTTTAGAGACATCGTCCTCATTTAGTGATCGGACGGAGCAGAGAGCGGTGCCAGTAGGCGGTTGAGGCGGACTGAGGTGGTCAGGCTCAGAGTTAAATGAAATGGGGGCATATGTTGCCCTAAACCTGTATACCTTTCAGCATTGATGGTGAGTTGTGCAAGTTGCCAGTTCCTTAGGCAATAAAAGATTATGAGAAATGCAGAGTGGTTAAAACAGACTGAATGATTTCTCTTATCTTTAGTCTATAGTAAGCTAGAGAAACTGTTCTGACTTCGAGACCGAACATCACCCCTTAATTACAAGCTGAGAACAAAATTGAGGCAAATTTTCAACTTCTCAAATTTAGTCAGTCTCTTGATCAAACTTTAAACATAAGGTTTCTAATAAAGATATTTCTGATACAGCCCTTTTTAACAGATTCATTTGGTGTTTTTGTGCAAAAGGCATGGCATAAAATGCACAACTGAAAAGTAAACAAAAACTTTATCTTAGTCCGTCTTTAAATGTTAAATAAAATTAGCTGAAAATACTCAATGACTATCAGCATTGCAGATTTTAAACACAAATTCAAAATAAATTGAAGAAAGTGCAATTAAGAAAGATTTAAGAATACAAAGTTAACTTTTTTTTTCGGATCACTTCATCAGTAGATAGTGAAAAATACTGTCCTTTCATGGAAATGGAGTAGCGCTCACTTCAACCTGAGATACACTGTCATCATAAACTGGAGTCTGGCATATTTAATGGGAGAACTGGGGCTGCTTGTTGCTCCTGACAACACTTTGTGCACATGCAAAGGCCTGCGACCCACTCAATAAGGATCTTTGACCCACCTTTGAGTCAGGACCCATCAGTTGAGAGTCACTGGTCTAGAGGGTGTTCCCATGATTTCCTTCATAGAATTTAAATGTTTGAATTTTCTAAATAGATTTCCACTTTTTTTGAGCCAAATTATAATTGAGGTCTGGTCCAAAAGGAAAAAGATAGCTGCATTTCTGGATCATGTTTACATATGGCTTCTTTTTAAATAATGGGGCTTTAATCTGCATTTGTGGATAGTATGGTGAACTGTCTTCAAACGCATGTTCCTGAACACATGTAGTGATTCCCATGAAAGTATGAGGCCTGATTATAATGCAGTTGCCTGAGAGCCTGAAAATCACAAGCATCTAGTCCTGATTTTCAGTCATGTTTCCTGTGCAGAAAGATGTCTACAGCTACAAAGAATCTTTTGATGATATCATCTACTGTAGTTGATTAAATATTTACATTTGCCATTTCATTTACAATATTTAGATCTATTTTATGTTGAGAACTATTTTTCCAATTTGGTCTATAATTTGTAGACATTTTTTTGCAGTCTGTCATTCTGAGAGACTCTGCCTCTCTAAGGTGCTGTTGTAAAACTCAGTCATGTTACTGACATGTCACCAATTAACCTAATTAGTTGCAACATGTTACTCTAGCTCATCATTTTCAATAACACTCTTAGCTTATATTTTCTATGAAATGGTAAAATGTCTTATTTTCAACATTTGATGTGTTTTCTACTACGAATGAAATATTGGTTTATGAGCTTTGCAAATATTTGCATGGTTTTTAGTCATTTTACACAGCATCCAAACTTTTTTTTTATTTGACTTGTACAAGAAAATAAAAGTTAAACAAACAACAAGAATAAAACTATTATTTATCCTGCAATAATTAAGGAATGAACGAAAACTGATGTGGAGGTCTAATATCTTTATGAGGAATTTGATTTTATTTTAGAAGCAGTGCCCACAAGGCTATAACAAAATTGACTAGAATTAACAACTGTATCACCTGTAGNTTAAGGACATCAACGAAAAATACAAAGTTTTTCTAAAAAGAACAACCTGGTTTCACAGCAGACATTTTTTTTTTTCGGACATCCAGTTTTCTAGTTTGGAAATAATGCAAGCCCTGTTCTCCTAAGGGTCTATCTTAAGGCAAACCATTCTGTTTTCTAACTGTAACTGAATCATGAGTAAAAACTGTGGTAATCAGAGGTAAAACACAAATGTAAAATTTAGGGAAAAAAACTAATTGATGTGTTTTGCAATTTATTGAACCACACTGATTGAATGAAAATTGAAAATGAACATCTGTGACCGATAGTTGCTTAATTTTTCAGCTTAAAGAACAATTCTTCAAACATAGAGGGCATAATGTGCTATCCATGTCAAGATCATAAAGGATCCTCACACATGCTGTACTGGCTTTTAGTCACAACTGTACTGTAAAATATGCTACATAAGTAATATAGAATCACAAGAGGCGTGATGTGATATAATGTGACATTACACCTCCCACTTGTGACGAATCAAACAGATAAGTGGACAAACACAGCCTTACTTTATGTGCAAGCATCCATCAACAAGCTCAGAATAGTGCACTCAAAGAAACACTTTCAGTAGCCCAACAAAGGGAGTTTCTACGTGGATGACAACTTCTTGTGAACAACAAAATGCTGCCTGACAAGCTCTTTAAGGATGGTTGAGCTCTGGCAGATTACAGAGATCTTTATCTTTGTTATAAAATGGACTGCAGCATTTAAGTGCCAATGACTGAGAATACAATCTGAATTGTTAAGTGTGCAACAGCCATTACATGGAGATGTAGGGCCAGTAATGGTGAGAGTAATCGTGTGATGACAGTTTCACTGCTCGCCGACATTCTCCAGGGCATTGTCACCGTTCATGACAGGTAATACACGTCCACAGGGAACTGCGTATGTCTTGCAGTTGGAGTTTCTTCTTCATAAACACCCTCCATCCCATCTTTACTTACAGATCTGTCAAACCCCAGAACTCGTGGCGGTTTTTCAATATAGCTGCAGGTCTGAGTGCAATAATTAGATGTTAATGTGAAATAATGGAATCACAGAGGTTTGTTGCATAGGGAGAAATGCAGATCTTTGCATGATCTCGGTGCGAAAAGCACAATTGCTTAAAAATCAAAACATGCTGTCAGCAGCTCACCTAAGCAGCAGCAAATGCCCTGACTTTGGAATACATTACAATGGTAATTGCTCTGGCAAAATTACCTTGTCTAAGATGAGCTCGGCCAGACATCTGAGACACGCATGTCGATTGGCTCAATTTCATGATCATTGGGAGGCAGAAATCAAGGCCTTTATGTGAGAAAGAATCAGAGCGGAAATAGACATAAACATCTCATCGCAGACATTACGCTGAATTGTAGAGCGAGCTTCATTTTGACAAGGCCTTTTCATAAATCTATTTAAAGTGAAGTTACACTTTATGTGAACAGTTCCTCTGGTGGATGTCTTTACATGCAGAGTGAAAAACAGATGCATAAATCATCAGATTGCAGCTTTAATGTGTTGTTCCCTGTATTTGCAAAAATCACTGTTTTGTACATTTAGTAAAATCTATTATTTGTGATTAATGTGATATTAACTTTGTACAGCTGGATGTCAAATGTAAAAGGGAATGGTCCAGCTGCAATACGCTTCTTTTGTCACTGCGGCATCCGCTGCCAAACCTGTATTTTTTGCATCTTAAAGAGTAACAAAGGAGACTTAACAACAGACGAGAAATGATTTAATAAACCAAAACATGGCGTTATTTACAGACTCCACCTATGATTGTTTGCTCTGTCTCCTCCTGTCTGAGATTTTCTTCACACACATCAGGACAGGGAGAGTTAAAATGCCTCTCGTGTCTGCGATCTGATGAGGATCACCTTCATCCATTTGAAAGGTGATTTCCGAGCAAAATTGTTTCTCCGAACACATGCTGCTTGAGCCGAGAGCACATTTTTCCAGCATGTTAACAAACATGTAATTTCCATAAACACGTCCAGTAATTGACAGCTTGATTTGGGCTCTGCCAAGAGGCTGACAGACACTTCTTGGCTGCTATAACGCAGACAGCAAAGGCTTAAGGCCTCACCAGGCTATAATGAGCTTCTCAGGGCTTTGTCTAGATCAGACCACCAAACACAAACAAAATCTTACACAAATCTGATAGAAAATTCTTTATCTTGTTACTTAATTACATTCAGGTGTGAAAAACAACTTAAACTTAAGTATCAACAGTCACAAATTTACATCAAAACAGAAATACATTTTGGTAAATAAAGATCTTTATACAGTTTCTGCTCATATGACAAAGCTCTACGTTAATATAGCTATTCATTTTTTTGCTATATTTAATATATTTGCTTGCAAATGTATTTGTTTCCCAAAATTCCCACCCAACTCCAAGGGAAATCAAGGCAATAATGCTTTATTTTCTCTGCAGCTACACAACAAAATGCTGGTTATGACCAACAATGAAATGCTATAAAGTGTAATATATATACACAGACTTACAACAAATAACGTATTTCAGTAAAATATTTAAAGTAACTAACTGTAAAGATTATATGTGGTAGATATACTGCCTGAGACATTTTTGGGGGTATTTAACCATATATTTACAGTAAAGGTTAAAAGTATTATTGAGTATTAAAATATGTTTAGGTCCATCTGAAAGAAAATGTCAGGCTGACAGGTTTGGTAAACAGTAAAATTTCCAATTTTGTTGTTAAATCTAAATAATTGCTGTTGACATAAATGACAAAAGTTTATTATAAAGTTTATCATAAAACTAATTAAGATAGCATTATCTTAAATAGTAAATACTATTGAAACAAAAAGCCACTTGTTTCCAAATCTTAATTTAGAACATTTTGAGACTTTTTCCTGAAGATTATGCATAGGATATTGCTTAATAAAACCATTCTTCATGCTCCTTTGCCTGTACTACTCAATTTAAAAATATATGTTCACACCATGGAATATTTCTTCCTGAAAGCTCATGGAGAATTTATTTAAAAATACGTGATGCAAATAAACCATGGATGATTTTTTTCTTGTCTGTATGCTCCAGCTGCAGGCTATCTGAGTAGTCCCTACAGTATCTCCAGGCTGCTTGAACATCAGCAGCACACTCAGATCTTTTTTCTTTATAAAAAGCTGTGGTTCAAGAGCAGCACAGAGATGATGGTGAGCACAAGAGGAAAAATAGAGTCTGATAAATCTGTATTGAACAGCGTGTGAAGGATGTTAATACATATTAATGGTGACAGGGATATTTGCAAGTGAATACACTGGTAAAAGGGATTAGACATAACTCTCCATAGAAGGGGAGGTATCATCACTCCCATTCTGGCGTGGGACTCGGCCCTATCAGATTCATCCCCATGCACATTGCCAGCAAACACTAAGCCCTTATCTCTCCTCTGGGCCTCTCCGGAGAGTTTACAATTTCTCGCTTCGTTGGAGCCTGAGCTGAGCTTGTTACTGGCACAAAGGCTGAGAGGTGGCCTGGTTGAGAGCACAAAGCCGCCCCCACCTCTGGACGGACACATTTCCCGCAGATAACGGACAACTTGTTGGACAGCGGCACAACACTGTCCCTAAACATCAGTATGGCAGCCACACATCCTCCATGCTGTGGGACTCACAACAAAGTCAAAGTTCAGAAAAATACATGACACACTGACATGATGTCAGTGAAGGTTCCTTATTAATGAGATGTGTTGGAGGTGGCAGAGGGACGTGAACTCAGCAGATGTGGTCTGGTCCCTGGGAGACTCTTTTTGCTTCTGGCGCTATTCTCTGTGGGCACAAGCATCACAGATAACATCCCATTTGCAACGCTGCTACTCCCAAGGGGATAAATGATGGGGACACAGATATGAAATTTAGGCTGAATTAGTCTGTTCATGTTCACTCATTTTTAGAGAACTTATTTATCATTTCGTATTTAAACTTATTAAGGTAATGTAAGTTTTTCAGCCCTCCAGTCCAATATGCTCTTTATTAACTGCTATAAATATAACAGTTAAGGTAAATATCTTTTGGGACAAGTCTATTGGCATGTCGAAAGAGAGACCATTTCAAATTTTACTTGATTTTCAGTGATGGAAATTGATGTGACTGAAAAAATAACAGGCTTGTTGGCTTGACTAGTAAATCATTTTACAGGGAAAAAATAAAGAAAAACATTGATCATGGGATTGAATTTTTTAATTCACCAACTGGGCTTTTTAAAAAAAATATTGTTTGAAATATGATATAACCTTTTTTTCCCTGCATATTCCCTTTTAACATTAGTTTCAATGGCAAATGAAAAAGGGAAAAGGGGAATTATTGACATGTATGTGACCCCTTTGTTAATCTTCTGAACATTAGGTATGCTCCAATCTGCAAATGATTCATTTACTTGAGATTTAAAAGAGAAAAGCTTTAGTGCTTTATCAGCTTCTTCTTGAATGTCAAAGAGGTAGCACAAACTGCACTCAAAGACGATGTATTTCCTGTCATTTTTACGGCCAAAGACATTTGTCACTGTTTAAAACAGAAGAAACAACTTCTACAGTCAGAATAATTGAATGTGTTTACTAATGACAGTATAAATGGGCTCCCACAGAAGCAGGTTGAGTCACATCACAGCAGTAACTGTTAGATGATGCACAAAGTGAAGGTTTGCATGTGGCTTTACATCAGAAACAGCCTGAAGACTGCAACTGCTTTTTATAGCAGAGAAAAGTGTCAATATGGTTTCAGTAGATTTTAAGTTGACAAGTAATACTGGATTGCTGCTTGTCTTACAGTAGGACTCCCAGTCACAGCAATTTGAGCAGACATGTTGCTGAGACAGCTCTGGCATTGTTTTCTGGGACACAGTGAAATTCTATTTTCAGTCTTACTTGGTGCAGTAATTATCTGCATTGTTGGTGAGAATAAAGAAAATAAAGTGCATGAATATGTGCCGGTCAATTGGATTCTGTCAGTTCGAGCAGAATTGGGAACACAAGCGAGCAGCTTGCCAGCTTGTAATAACGATGGTGTTTGCGTGGAACAATTTCCCCTCTAAAACAGCTCATCAACAGCAGAGAGAGTCTGTCACCCAGGGTACGAAGTGACAAGTCTTCTGCATCTCTGTCTGTTATTAACATGTCTCTTACGACAAGCTCAATTATCTGACACTGCCCGCAATTTCCATTCCTTTTTCTGGCACAATGTAAAGTTCCTCTCCTTCATTTTCGAAGCTGGTCGTTTTGGATCCAGCAAATACTGATATAAGACATGTGTGGGAGGAGGAAGTGAAAACTGAAAGAAAAACATCTGCAAGTCAGAGCAAAGTTGCTACAGACATGCAACATTGAGGCCTCAATCCTTTCTGATTAAAAGAGCCATAATCTGAAGCATTTTTAAAAGCATTTGTAAAGTGGTGGGTTTTCTGTTTTTTTCTTATTTGTTTTTGTTTACATTTCCAAATGATTGTAAAGTTTTTGAGTTTGGCAGTTCAGGAGATTTGTATAGGAAGTATGTAAACAATCAAATGACTATTATAGTGGTCAAAATATGTGCTACAGAGCCAATCAGGTTAAGTCTAGCTGTTAATGAAAATCATGTTTAATGATGAAAGCAGTTGACCTGCCGTTATTGATTATGTATTTTTGAGGTATTGTTCTTGTCTCAGAAACAACTGAATGAGCAAATTCAGTCAGTCTTGTTTTGGTAAACAACAAAAAAAGGATTCCAATAAATCCACGTAAGACTAAAATAAGGACTCCATCAAATAAACTGCCTATCAAGTGTCTTATTCATTTGTTAACATTAAATCCTTTCAATGTTTATGCCTTTGTTCTGTAACGATAACAAATAGTTCATATCTTAAAATTCTTGTTAGCAGCTTTGCCTGCACTCAGTGTGCATTTGGGAGACAGGACAAACAGCTGGGGCTGACTGCAGCAATGTCTGCCAAATTTTCTGTGATAAAATTTGGCTCACTAAAATGGATATAACAACAGTAGATGCAGCATAATGTTAATACGGTACAAATCAATACTTCAAGAGATTGCTTGGCACTTTAAAATAAAGCATAAAGATAGGCCAGATAGGTGTAAAGCTAGCAAATATAGCTACCTAATGTTAGCAGTCTGTAGAGAATAGTGAATAAACACATTATCAACCCAAACGTCTGTTCAAGGATGTTTGTTTCAGTTGCTTGTCAGTTGTTTTCCCTTACCTCCTTAAACTATGTAATTAAATGAGCAAATACTCAGGGGCATAAAGCTATGCCATGTAAATCTATGTATCTAAAGCATATTTAATAGCATCAGTGTTAGTTAAAGCTTCAAAATGGCTCATAAGTAAACTACAATTGAAAAAATGCTCATTTTAAATTAGATTCACTGTGGCAGATGTAATATACAACTTTTGATCTTGTCAAACCCTTGGGCAAGTCTTATTGTGTGTCTTGGTCTTCTCAGTTCTATTTCTTTTCTAATTTAAAAAGAAATGCACGCCTGTCTCCTTTCTGTCACCGTTTCTTCAAACGAAAAATGACTATAGGCTCAGAAAAATGAACCAGTTTGGCCATATGACATATTGTATAATTTTGAATTGTATTATATCATATAGGGAAACTATGATGTACACACAATACGTATTTGATATACAGATGATATTCATACACACAATGCGAGTATGAATAATGCGGTTGCCATGATGCCTGTGAAATGTATGACTGATTTATTTCTGTGAACAGATTTTAAATAAGGCCAATAAATCTTTCTAGTTTTCTCTTAACTCTCATGTCTCATCCTGGTTTCTTAACTCCCTAAAGTCTTGTCCTCAGTTTATACACTCTGGCTTTGGTCATATCTCGATCCAAGTTCAGTGGTCTTGACAACAAAACAAGCTGTCGCTAAATGAACTATGTGGTGAAAAAAAGTCAGAGCTGTTTAAAGAAACTTGTGTATCTATTAACAGGAAATAGGAAAAAAACAAAGAAAGAGAGCACTGAATGTTGTCCACGTTGGTCTTAATACAAGTAAAGCACAAAGACGTTGTAGATGTTGATTAGTCTGGATTTCAGACAGCCGTGTAATCAGTAAGCTGTGTGTGATGTCTGTGACCTCCACAGTTTTGATTCCTCCTCTGTCTGTGGTGTAGCTGTACTCATTTAAATGTACAACATTTTCTAAAGGATTGTACTAATGAAAAATTAAGTTAAAGGTGCTCTCTAGCAGCAAGTCTTGATTAACTAACTAATGCAGGAGCTTGTTCCTTTTCTGATTCACTTTAATGAACCATTCAAACAGCTTTTTCACAGAACTGCCTAATGATTATTTTCACATTTTACAATCTTGCAATCATTTCTGAATAACCCACTAAAATACAGGATAAATGCCATTCAAATGACTAACATCATCTTCTTCATATTTTGACACAGAGAAAATATGAGAAGAAGTCTCTTACAACCTTTTATCCTTAAGAATTTCTCTTTTTGAAAAACTTGGTTCTCAATCTGAAAAGTTCAAGCCAGATCATAGCTGGTAACAATTCTAGAAACTACTAATGACCCCAAATGCCTGTTAGATGTTACCTTAATGCTTTGAATCTAAAAGCTACCTTCCACTTGTGTGTGGAGGGATGCATGTAAAGTGGAAATGTTCCTCCAAAGTGAAATATCGCTGTGGGTGGGAGTGTCTGGGTTGCTGCGGGGGAACGTTAGAGGAAGTGGTAATGATGACAGCTCTAACTCAGTGCAGGTGCAGTAAAGCATGGCAGGTTGGTCAATTGCCCAGAACCCATTACTTCTCCCTGGAGACCAACCTTGTAATGTGCAAGGTACCTTCTGTAAAGGATTGACCTATTGTCAACAAGGAAATTTCTCAGGTTTCACATAAAGACACAAGCGCTTCTCACAAGGTTATGCTGGCGTGTGAAGAGCGGATCAAGAGTGCAAGTATGCTGATAACAAACATTTCACTTTATGCAAGCAAAGAAATCTTTGTAATACTGGTTTATGTCATTGTTAAAGAAGCAGTGTTTTCTTTATAAAGAGATGATAAAGTATCCAGTGACATATTGTCTTTCTGCATCTCAGAGCTGGTCTTGTGAGACACATTTCATACGAGCCTCGTAAGCTGCTGTAGACATTCCACAAGCACAGAGCTGGTGAATGTGAAATTCATATTGTTCTCTTGTTTGTGAGCGCATTTCCAGGTGCGCTATACAACCTGTAACTGTGCTGCAAATGGGAATGGGATGACCTTGGGTGCCAGATACATCTCTGTTTCTGTGTCATCTTCAGACAGTCAATGTTTGACCACTATCTACCAGATGCATTCTATCCGACACTTGTAACAATAGTGTAAATGGGACGAAAATTGAGCTCACCTTAAAGGCGGACTTCAGTCCTCTTGAAGGCTGAAAGCCCTGGATGAGCACAGTGCCCAGTGGCAGCTCAGAGTCCTTGTTTTGCTCCCTGAGACGTGTGTAATCAGAGACAAAGTCCAGCACAGATTACAGTCTTCAATCAGTCAGTGAGGAAAATGATATGTACATCATTGTCTCTGCTGCACATCCCAGCCACTGTCAGCCTGCATGCATATTACCTGTGTCAAAGCTGCCAGGGACATGACGAGAGAAACTGAGAGCCATCACAGAGCCGCCACTCAGGGAGGGGTGTCGGGTCTTCGAGCTCGGCAGCCAGATTCAGTCTCCATGGGGACTCTATTCTGACCTCTTCCGTGTTGTTGACACCATTTAATGTACATTTTCAAATACAAAACGTCTCCTTTCATATCTCAAATCGTTTTCAATGGGTTGAAGGCCAGCTCTTGTCAACAAAGGAAAATACTGATCACACACTCGTAGTTTTTATCCTCACTCAAGTCAACAAAAGTCGAGGCTGTGCGACCTTGAGCTGCACAATAGAGAGTTGTTTGAGACTGAGTGAAAACTATATGACTGCTGTGTGAAATGGCTAAAAATTACCCTGCATAATCTTCTCACAGATCTATAATGTCATCTTATTCAATTGTCTCCTCGCCAAAAAAACAGACACATACTGTGTATGAGTATAACAGCACAATGTGGGAAATTTTGATGGAGGTGTCTCATTTTTGTCAATTCAATTTTCTCAGCTGGACCTGGACAAACATATATAGTATAAATGCAAAACAGTGGGAAGGAGAAATTGCACAATGAAGACCGCAAAGATAGATCTGATCTGAATTCCTCCCTCTTGAAATAGGACATAGTCACACCATAATTTCCCTGAGACAAGAGTGTTTAATTTAAAGCTGCGAAGGGCACCTCTGCATATAAAAAGATGGAAGAAGATTTGCAGCCACACACATTCCATTTTTCTACCCGATGAGCATCTTTAAGTTTTAACATCCACCCCAAAACTGTTTATAATGACCAAAAAAATATGAAAAACTGAATCCACAAGCATGTGACACAAGCAGTTTACATAATAGCCCCCTAGTCCCACACCAGGTACCTGTTCACCTTGAGAAGTCCAGATCTTAATGCAAGGTCAACACAAGAACTTTCTGTTTGTCTCCTCTGGTCCTGCTGGGGCTACAGAGGGAGGTCACCAAATGGTCTCTGGTGGGGAAAAAAAAAAAAAAAAAGGCACTGACCTTCTGCTAAATTGGCCACATTCAGTAGACAGGGAATATCAGGTTATTGAGTTGATCCATGCTGTGTTTCCTTGGGTGGGGAAAATGATCTGGGCTACTGTCTGACTTTTACAGTTGATCAAGGGCGAGAATGTGCCAGGGCTTCAGAGACACGACGCTTTTTTAAATATGGTCTCAAATGTCCTGATGGCTTAAGAGAAAAGCAACATCAGTACCCCGCTGTAAACAAAAACATTAGGCAGGATGGTAAGTGCTTTCCACTTATTGAAGAGACTTGCAGTTCATATCCGAAAGAAAATAAATAACAGCTTTCTGTTTTAAATTCTGGTTGCAAAAAAAGGACATATTGTAAATGAATGCAGCTGCAGAACCCCAACAATTCATTGCACTGTACTTTCAAGTTGTTGATTCCTTGAAAAAGGCAAATAATAGTCATTTTGCAAAATTGCAGGCCTATCCTTCAACAACTGGAGAGAACCGTTAAAATTGGGCACAGCTCGGGAAGAAGCAGCCCTCTTGCAGAAGTATTTCATATATTTGGGACAGCATAATGAAATAAGTCATTTCTGCCAACAGTTCACATTACCTCCCAATGGTTAAGAGCCATAATCCCAATGGCATTTTGAATTCTGCCACACATACAGTCGGAAATGTTATTGCATGATTACAGTGTTCCTCTCCCTCTACATATTTTTTTTATTTATGCATTTTGCCCATGAATTGGAGAAGCTGAGCACCACGTACAATTACACCGCAATTTGAAAACTGAGCAAGAAGAGCCAAAGCTTTCTGCTACAATAAAAACACATCGTAAAATTGAAATGCAAGCAGTTTGAAATGATACCCATCTGTCACAAAAGACACCAAAGTTGTATAATTGAAAAAGCTTCCACTCTTCACCCATTTTGCGAAATTTGCAACCATACTGTGCCCACAGTGCAACAGTTACAACATACTCCTGAGAGTTTGTTGCAAAATCGCGGGTGCCTCAACAATTAAAAACTTTGTTTGAAACAAAACTGAAGAATCATCTTGTGATTTATTAAGAAGACTTTTGGAAGCTCCTTTTATTGTAGTTTATAACATGGCCCCACTATGATCTATGCTGACATACATTTCAGAACAAAAATAGATGAGCTTAAACAGTTCGCTGACAAAGTTAGTCTGCAATCCCGGTGGTCAGTTGAAATGACAGTGTGGACATTGTCATGCTCGGTAACCATCCCATCTCTATTTCCTTCCTTTGAATCTGCAGAGCTGCCGGGGAGTATTGCCCACTGATGGAAG